>RJWT010016418.1:0-19867 GCA_004365215.1 Cuniculus paca | reverse complement strand
TACCTCCCTCATCTCTGCTGGTCTCACTTCACTCCTTTATCTACTTCTTCATGACCCAATGTGGTCATCAGTTCACATGCTCTGACCCCAGTTCCAGTTCTCCAGGAAAATTTTGACAGGCTCTGTTCAACTACCACTAGATGAGCTTCCTTCAAGCTACTTCCTATCCCTTGTCCAATCAAGTTGGTGCTGGGGGCAGGACCTTGGACAGGAGGGCCAATGAAACTGTCTCAGCATCTGTAACCACTAAGGTATACCTGTTTCGAGGGCTTCCTAGTGGCTTCCAGATAGGAAGGATGACAGTCATGATAATAATGAGAGCCCACAGGGACTAGGCTCTTACTTTATGGATGTGACAAGTATACAAAAAATATCCGTATATTAAGTGTACAGTTCAGTGCAAGTATTATTTTTAATTCTCACAGCCTCCCTGGCATAGTGTAGGTGTAAGTATTGCTAACTCCAGTGTACAGACATGAAAACCGAGGCTGAGCAAAGCTGGTCCACTTACCGGAGGAATGCGGCTGGGATTTGAACTAACAGCCCAACTCTGAACGAGTTCATAGCTACTACTGTTCACTGCCCCTTGTCACCAAATCACTTTTAGGAACAGACATAACTCGATGTTGTCTCAGGCTGTGACAGGGAGACAGACCAGGTGACATTAATTTTCAGGGTGTATCAGGTGCCAGGTGGAAGAGCTCCCGCCTGCTCTCACCTGCCACTCTGCCTTGCTGTTCTCACCCGGCCTCCCCCTCCTGGCCGCTTGGTGCCTTTCTCTGCTTTTCCCGGGCAACGCCACCGCAGCTGGAGGCAGCTCCTGGGAACCACCGAGTGGCTTTATGATGTGCAGATGGTGTTTCCGCCGAGCCCCTCGCTTTTCATGTCGGTGGCCTCTGGGAGTTGCGCCAGCCCAGATGTCCTCGATCGTGAGAAAGCCTCCCCTGGTGAGGTTGGCACGAGATGCCAGCAATGGGGCCTCTGGCCAGCTCTGGCTTGATTCTCTGGTGAGGGCACTTGGCTTGATGTGTGTGAGGAGGAGGAGTCCGTGCCATTTGTATCCAACCCCCGGGGATTAGGCTGGTGCCTCTACAGAGCAAGGAATATCATTTCTGAGACCACAGACACAGAGACATTACACAGCCAGGGACCCTTGATTGAGCTCTTTTCCCCATTTGTGTTATTTTATCTATCAAGCTATTCGTGGGGACACACTGCTCCTGATAGAGGAATATCCCCTGTGTCAGGAAGAATCTCACCTACATCAGTGATAGATTGGGCCTAGGTCGAGATCTATGTGTCTCTTTTGGACTAGGAGTTAGCAGTGTCAGGGAAAAAGGGACTCTGCTGTCAGTTGTCAGACTAAGAGTTCCCACAGTCAGAAAAATAGGACTCTTCCACCAGACTGGAAATTTTCAAAGGCCGATGGGCCTGTCTCTTCCTTCAGGCTAAAACTCCCTAGGGATGAGTTGAAGTCTTCCTTCATCAGACCAGGAACTTCTTAAGTGTGAGGATGGTTCCTTTTTGTCTTTCTCCTTCCAAGATGTTTGGACAAGGCTGTGTCCTCAGAGGATGCCTGGTGCAGGCAAGAGATCTACTGATCATCATAGGGGCTGAGCAGCTTTCTGTCTGGACCTGGAAGACCTGCTGCAGTCAAACCAATTGGGAAGGGAGGGGCTGTAGACAAAGCAGGTGCTGGAGCTGAGCAGGCACAGAAGACCAGCTGTGGAGTTTGTGGGCCTTGGGAGCCTGTATTATGACTTGATGCATAAGACAACTTTGGGCTCAGAGGTTGGTCCTCAACACTTCAGTGATCATGGCCAAATGAGTACATGAATGAATGGAGAACTGGTTCAGTCCTTGAGAAGCTCATATTCTATGAAGGAAAGAGTGAAGACCACATCTTTTGAATCCCTGTATGTGTTGTACATAGCACATATCCACATATGTGTTGGATATAATTTTAGGCTCTTACACATATGCTGCTTTATTTAATATTCAGAACAACCCCTACGAGATACATTTTCTTTTGCTCTACATTACAGATGAGGAAATTGGTGATCAAGGAGACAAAAGAATCTCTCTAAGGTCTCATGACTGGTGGATGGAGGAGCTGATACCTGATCTGAGGTCTTTTGACTTCCAAACATATGTCTTCTTCATGGAACCATTATTGTCATTTAGCTTTGGAAGTACCCAAAACAGATGAGCACAAAGTGACATGTGAGCTTTAGGGAGAAGGAAGCTCAGAAAAGTTTCACAGAAATCATGACATTGGAGATGGGTTTTAAAGACTGAGTAGGAGTTCCCTACACAGTGAAGGTAGGGAAGCATGGTTAGAAAAAGAGGGGTAGATCTGGAAGGTACCCTTCATATGCTCATTTATGGCCTTGCCTCTGCAGAGAGCTGAGCTTCCCCTCTCTCTTTAGGAGGATGCACAGATGCAAGGCTAATCTCACTCAGGAACATCAATGCCTAGATGCCAGGAAGTCTGTTGTGATCTTCCTACTCTGATGTCTGGGCCAGCTGTGCTCCCGGGAGGAAGGAAGAGCAGTGGGGGCCAGCTGTGATGAGATGTTTCCCTCTGTGAGTCCTCTGAAGGGAGCAGAGGGGTGGAGGGAAAACTGGAACCCTAGTCCTGCCTCTGGCGAGAAAGAGTAGGCAAGGAAAGACAAGGAGGGGTGGTGTGGGTGGGCGAGCTGTCTCCCAGGCCGTGACCAGAGGCCTTCTCTCCCTTCTTTGGAAAGCAGATGGCGATTTCCTATTGTGTCCCTGGTGAGTGTGAATACCGTTTAAGACTCTTCTGGGCTATCGTCTGAGAACTAGCAGGTATCACATTTTCTGGGTGGAAATGCACAGTAGATTAGTAGATTTAGTAGATTCCTGGTAGATGATTGGCGGTCAGACTTTGTGAATCCATTATTTTACTAAGGCTGGGTAGAATGTAGTGTAGTTAGAATCTCAGATTCAAAGAGGTCAGAGGAAGGACTGGAGCTTGCACCTTTTAAATTGTGTGTTTGGATGAATGGAACCTTAAGCAGAAAGGCCTGGAGATGATACTCTTAAGCCAGGTGTGTGGGGCAAATTGAAGCAGAGCAGCCGTTTGCAGCGAAGTGGGTAAACGGAGGACTGCTTCTCTGATCCCACCTGGACCCCTTCAAAGATGTTCACAGAACCCTGAGTCTACCCATCACCTGACACCTGGAGGACAACTGAGGCATCAAGGCAGAATGATTGGTTTGTGGTCTCAGCAGTAACGGGCATATGGGGTGGGGTCCCCCAAATCTCTGCCCTGGAGCTCAGTGCTGGTGAGTCTGTTTAGTTGTAGTGCTGACTCTGATGTTACTGCCTCCAGATTCCCCATGTAGGCCATGCAACAGCAGGATCCAAAGCCTGGGGCTGCAGAGGCTGCACCCAATAGAATTAGGGAAACACTACCCAGTGGGGCGAGCCCTGCCCCTTTGGAAGGAGGACAAGTCCAGGGCCTGTTTCTAGGAACATGAGTGTCAGGAAGAAGTGGGTCAGAAGTGCCTTTCGTTCTGTACCTGCAGGATCTCTGCTGGCCCAGGGCTCAATCTGCCAAAGAAAATTTTACTGCAGGACCTGGCAGACTGCCATCTGCCCGGGCCTTGCCTACCTCAAGAATGAAACATTACTAGCAGGCTGGGGCTGTCTGTGGCAATGGGTGTGTGTGAGGGGTACCCTTTCATCCTGGCCGCTCCTTTCCTGCTCAGGGCAGCCTCACCTCGCCTGGTGTCAGGTGCTCCTCCCAGGCCGGACAGAGGCAGGCTGGAGCCTGAGTGAGCAGGCCTCATTGGAACTGACGTCGAGCCCACCCTGGATCCAACTGTTGAGTGTCCAGGCCACCTGCAGCGGCCTGCAGTCCACCCCTCCACTCCTGCCAGGCCAGGCGCGGCTGGGCCCCTCTCAGAGCCTCGGCCCGGAAGGCTCCATCCACTCCAATCAGGCCCGCCTGAGATTACCTAGGTGTTCTGGCAACTTCTGAGGGCCTCGCATGAAAGATAACGCCCAAATCAACAAATCTGCCATTGTGGCTTTGAAGAGACTGTTTCAATCACTTTATTTTGTCTTTATGTCAGGTTTGCCAGATGGCTTGGGTCTTTCTGAGGTCCTGTACCGAGGAGGCGCGCAGAGAACTGGTGCAGCTTCAAAGCTCCTTTTTAATCTTTAGCAACATCACAGCGGCTGGGAAACTGCCTCGGCTCCCTCAAGTCTCTCCCACAAAAGAGGCGCGGCCGAGGCTCTAATGAAAGCCAGATAAAGGGATGGCTGGAATCAGAAACAGAGGGAAAAGAGCAGTCGTTAGTCTTTCTTGTAGCTGTTTCAAAAGAAATTCTAAGACAAATTATGGCTTTGGGTGTTTTTCTAAAAGGACTGAAGCAGGGAGAGGCTCTGGGGGAGGATGCTGTGACCCCTCAGCACCCTTCCCCTTGCATGAAAGGCAGAGGAGACTGAAAAAAGGCCGAAATACAACAATAAACTTTCCGTGTGTGCGCGTGGGGATGAAAGCCAGGCTGGCATAATTATGGGCAAGGGTGCGCTGGGCGGGCGGGCGGCTTTACCTTGCCGCCAGCGCTGTTAATGACGAGGCCCTTCGCGTTCTTCTCTGGAAGGGGCGCCTTTGGTTTGCGGGAGTGAGGTGGGGCACCAGGCGCCCTGGCTGACACTTGGGGCAGGCTGGGGGCTTGCGATGATGTGTTGCTCCGTCCCATAGGGGTCCAAGTGCCCCCACGGACTGCCGACGCCCTGTCACCCAGGAGAAGGAAGCAGATGTACCTGAGGTTCCAAGGGCTGTGTCATGGCGCCCGGGAGGGGCAGTGTGACCTGTGATTACAGCGCCACACTGCAGAGGTCTGCCGGGGCTGTTACATGGGAGGAGCGCCACCAGTCTGCTTTCCAGAGGTGTTTTTTTCCCCCTCTCTCCTCTGTACTGGGAATTGAACGCAGGGTCATTGTATTAAGCTACACCCCCAGTCCTTTTTATTTTTTTAAGACGACTGGGCTTGAATTTGTGATCCTCCTGCCTCAGCCTCCCAGAGAGCCGAGATTAGAGGCCACCACCAGCCAAAATGCCAGGCCCATCGGAGCTACTGCCATCTCAGAATGTGCAGTCTGTTCTCATCTGCTGCCCTGCATCCCATCCTGCCCTGGGTCGGACCTATTCACATGGCTGGTGGTCAGCTACTCTGCAAGGCCCTGAGGGGAGGGGACGGCTAATTTCTGCTAGGCAGGTGGGCAAAAGGGGGAACCTGGACAGTGGAGTGGGGGGCTTCTGGGGAGGGGCAGGTGAGCAGGGCAGGGCCCAGAGTATCATCTTCACGAGGGCACCACTGGCTTGAAGGTTAGTGAGGATGAAGGGAGCCCAGGAGCAAGGAGCTTCTGCCCCACCGCAGGGACCTGTGTGGTAGACTTGGGAGCTTGAGGTCCCAGAAGGGGAGAGGATTAAGTAAGGTCACACAGCGGATTAGGGACAAAGTAAGACATCTGTGCTCCACTGGAGACGTGAGATGTGCTGGGGTGTAACTTGGGGTTAGAGAAAAGCTCAGACCCAGGGAGAAAGCTGGATGATCTGGAGCCCTCATCCCACTTACCTTGTCACCTCCCAGGACTCAGGGGCCACAGATTTTGGCCTCTGTAGCCTCTGTGGAGAGAACAAGGTGATCTGGGGCCTTCTCAGTATTGGGCTTATTGCCCAGCTTGGGGTCCAGTGGAGAGCATTTCCTGGGGGGTGTCTGACCTCTGCTAACATCACCGCTGGAGCCTTTCATCCTGCTAAGATTTGAGGAGAATCAGAACTCAAGAAATGCAGCTGTCAATTTCTATTTGCCTGTCTCATTTACTTGTTTGTTTTTTAAGATACAGTCTTGCAAGGTAGTTCAGGCTGGCCTTGAAGTCGCTACATATCCCAGGCTGGCTTTGAACTCATGGTGATCCTCTTGCCTCAGCCTCCTGTGTGCTGTGACTGCAGGTGTGTGCCGCTATGCCCGGCTATGTGCGTGTTTTAAAAAGACTCTTCCTGTCCCAATTTTGCCCTCAGCTCCAGAGAGGAGCATGAGATACGTGGATGCTCATCTTACCTTTCTCTTACTTTCTGCTTTGCTCTCTCTCGGGCTGTCTCTCCCTTCTCTGTCTGTCTGTCTGTCCGTCCTATCCGTCTGTCTGTCCTTCCCTGCCCTTCTGGGGGAGGGGGTGTCCTGGCCCTGGCTCCTGCTTTTTGTTCTTAAACTGAGGCCTCTGCCTCCCACAATATCACCAAACTTCTGGGGCTTCCCTGTCTCCCCACTGCCCCTGAGGCTGAGCAAGGAGCCAGGGGTACTGAGAGGTGGACACCAGGGTGCCCAGGGCTGAGGCGAGCTGGAGGGGAGGAGCTCAAGGTGGTGAGGGCTGGCTTCCTCAAGGTAGAGAGCACAGCCGGGTGGGAGCTGTTGCCAGGCTTCTGTGGGGCTTCACAAAGGAGAGTTTGTGCAGATATGAGGTTGTAACCTTAAGGGAGTCAGAGAGCAGGTACAGGGCCCGTGGGCACCAGCAGGTTCTCCTGTGGACAGGGCATCGGGAGACCCAGGCTCTGGGACTGGACTCTTGGGCTTTGAATCCTGGCTCCTCAGGACCTTGGACAAATGACTTCCCCATTTCCCTTGCTTTTCCCATCTGTAAAATGGGACTGATAGTTGTATGGATCTCACAGGGTCATCATGAGGAAGAAATGTTAATATGTGTAAGGTACCCGGTGCTCAGTAAATGTGAGCAGTGATGGTTGTCAAGGTGGTCGTCCCATTTGGGACTCCCCAGCCATCACTGGCAGCAGCAAGTAGGTTGATAATGTGCTGGGTGAATTAGTCTTCATTCTTGGATGTTGTGAGGGTGCTGGGTTCCATGACTCCTTTCCCTCTCTTATCTTCTGACAACAGATCACTCTTTCCTGGAGTCCCTGAAGTTCCAAACGTGAGGCTGAGCCTGACATGGTCGAGTGACACTGGCCTGTCAAGCCAGGAGCTCTCTTCCCCAGGCCATTGCAGTTGGTTCAGGGAAGGTCCAGTGACCCAAGCAGCCCAGAATCCTCAGCGTTTTGGTGGCAGAAGATAATCTTCTAACTTTTGAGGTCTTAACTGTAAAGGCTGGCATAAGCTGGAGTCAGTAGAAGCCACATTTTCCAGCTGCACGGAGGAAGCTCTTGACAGTAGGAAGAAATGAGGCCATTGTGTCAGGAAAATCAGGTTGATGTGTGTGTGAATATGTGTGTGTGTGTGTGTGTGTAAATGAATATGCCCTGAATCCAGCCATACCTACTTTCACTCTTTATGTGTTGATAATGGAGCCAATTACCTTTGCATTTAAAGAAGTCTGAGTGGTTTTTTTTGTTTTTCAGTTTAGAATCCAGTTTCATATGAAGGCTGACTTGGTGACCTAGGATGGTAGGGTGGCAGATCTTATGTTCCCATCACTCTCACCCATAGTTTTTGGTGGCCTGCACCATGAGGGTGTCTAATTTACTTTCTGCATTGCTGAGACAAAATACCCAACACCCAAAGTTAAAGAAGGAAAGCTTTATTTAGCTCATGGTTTGTAGAGGTTTTAGTCCATCGTTGACTGTTTCCAACAGGGGGTGCCATGGCAGAGGGGCACTGTAGAGGAAAAAGTCTATGTCATGGCAAGCAGAAGGTAGCAAACAGCAATAAGCAGGCCTCACTTTCCTTTTTATTTCATCCAGGCTACCCACCTTTGGGGTGGTGCCATCCACACCCAGGGTGGGCCTTTCCATTGTCCATACCCAGAGCTGGACTAAAGCAATCAGTGGACTAATTTAGTATCACACACCCTTAATCCCGTATCACACGCCCTAAATCCAGCCAGCTCTGAAAATCCCCACCTATGAGCCCATGAGGTTTTGAGGGGATATCTAAATACAAGCCATAGCAAGGGGAGTGCTAGGGACCAGGTGATGAGGACTGAGCATCAGAGGTGGGACAGAGCAGAAGGGAGAAGAGGAATTGGTGAGGGTGCGGCAAACATGATTCTTCCTGGGAATGGTGGCCACAGAGCGGGGCTTGATTCGAAGGACTGGGAGCGATGGAAATGGGAACTGACAAGTGTTTCAGGGGAGGAGCACAGCCTGAGTTAAGGCACAGAGCGGAGCAGGTGTGCAGTGTGTTGGAGGAAGAGCAGCTAGTCTTGGTTGGCTGAAATGTCAGGCAAGGAGTGAGAGAAAGATGCAGGTACTGAGGCTGGAGAATCATGTTAAGGCCTGACCATGAAGACTTTAAGTTTTAGATCGAGGACTTTGAATTTTATAGGCTGGAGGGCAGGGAGCCATCAAGCCGAGTTCTTTTTCGGTGAGGGGAAGTGGAAGGATTCTGGGCTGTTTAGAGGATGCTTGAAATGAGGAGGAACAGGTGAGAAATCCTGGTGGTCTAGACTCGGACGTTGGTCTAGAATAGAGATGAACATCATGGGAATTTGTTGTTTTATAGTCAGCATCTTCTCTTGCTTCTTTTGGTAAGAATCTCCACAGTTTTCTTGGGAAACCACTCCTTGCTCCAACTCAGTCCATGTGGGCTGGGTGGGAACAGCCCCACAGCGACCAGCTTACGTGACTGAATGAATAGCCCTGTGTATGCACCTATGTGCTTGGAAAAGGAGGTGAAAGGAGTAGTCAGTGCTTGAGTACCTGAGAGGTTGGTGACTCAGCCAGTAGGAACTGGGCCTTTTGGAGAAGAAGCCACGTATGGGGAACTGGGGGCTCCCTTAGAATCCCACATACTAGCTTGATTCACAGGTGGCTGGTCATTTCCCCACTGTCAGGAGAGAGAGACAAATTTCAAGAGACCATGTTGATCTTGAGGACTTATAAGTAGCAGAATCATCCTAGGCTAGAGTTGTTTCCCTCGGCAGAGCCTGAGTGCAAGGCGGGGCCCAACACTGCCCTAAGGCCCACGGCTCCTCCACCACTTATCGCTGAGCGCTTCAGCAATGTTCTGCAACATTTTCTCTTTCTGTTTACTCAGAGTTTTCTGAGAAATTATACAAAGCACAAACTCCATTCTTTGAAGGCAATTGGGAGTAGAGCTCAGTGGTAAAGGCCATTGCCTAGCATGTGTAAGGCCCTGGACAGCAATGCCAATTAAAAAACAAAGAACAGAAAAAACCAACCCAACCAATCAGCTACCAACCAAAGCCTATTGGCAAAATGGATAAAGCAGGGGACTGGCAGTCTCCAAAGAAAGTTCCCACAGTGGCCCTACTACTATGTGTCTTGGTGACTTTGTACAAATGACTTGGCTGCTCAAAAGTTGGGCTACAGTTCACCTGGTGGAGATGATTCTCAAAGTGTTCTAGGCAGGGCTAAGGTGAGGGAGCCCTAAAGGAGAGGCTGGTGGGTCATGGGTTCTGGTCTCAGTTGGATCTGGGTTTCATTTTGGCTCAAGCAGATGACCTTCAACCTCTCTCTGCCTCCTTTTGCTCATTTGTTTAGTGGACCCAGTGACACCTACCTTGCCAGGTTGATGTGAAGATGGTAGGGATAACTTTTCTAGAAAGTGTCTAGTTGGTTCTCTGTAAATGGTTCCTTTGCCACGATTATTATTTTTAATGATATGGTATGATTCTTCAAGGCACAGAAACACAGAGGAGCATGGGGATGTGTTTCAGTCTTTTAGTTGTATAGGAAAGAAACACAAATTAGACTGGTTGTAGAAGAAACAAACAAACAAAAAAATTGTTGGCTTACCGAAGTCCAGGAGTGAACTTAATCAATTTCAGGCATGGCTCAAATAGTAGTACCAGAATGCTTCCTATCTCTCCATCTTTTGGCTCTGCTTCCATGGTATGGGTTCTATTGCAAGGATGTGCTGGAGCCGACTGTAAAACATGCAGGAATTCTGGGCACCAGTTGTTAAATCATTGGTAGCATGAAATTGGCTATGATGGGTGTATTTATATCATGGAAATTGGCAAGTGCTACAAATCAGGATTTTCCTTTTCTTTCTCTGTTCTCTTTTTTTGTGGGAGAAGTGCTAGTTTGTGAGCACATGACTGCTCCATTCTCCAAAAGTTGCTTCTTTTGTAGTGGAAAGATGGCAGCCGCAGCAACTGGCTGTTATCCCATACCCCAGTGGAAAGGGAGCATTTCCCTCTTGGCGGTTCCAAGAAATGTCTAGAGTTGTGTCTTGCTGACTTGAATCATGTGTCTGTTTGTGAAGTAGGACCTGTGGTCAGGGTGCCAGGATGCAAGTACACTGATGGACACTGGGGCCGGGACATGGGGTCGGGAATGATTCCTTTCCAGTCACAGTCAAGGAATCTGAGAGCCAACGGCAGGAAATGTCTCTTGCTGTCACATCTGCTGGTTGGCTGGACACCGTGCCCCTGAGTGGGCTTGTCTGGGGCAGTTAGCTGGGAGAGTTCTGTTCTTTTCTTTTCTTCTCTTGGGACTAGCTGATCAGCTTGAAATTTCCACTTCATGGTGACATCAAAGTCACAAGACACTAATCACAAACAGTGACGCTCTTGCAAAGCCTGGTGTCAGACTGTGCACGCCATTTCCTCTGCCTCATCCCTTGGCCAGAGCAAGAAGACAGAGCTCAGATTCAAGAAGTGGGGACATAAACCTTGCTTCTTTAGTCAGATGGTGAAGGGACTAGATGTGGAGAGGGGAAAAATTGGGAGCATGTTAACAATTTATCATCTTTTCTAAGAAAAATGAGAGTGCTATCAATAGCAAAATGGGATGGGATGCTAGGTGGGGATAAGAGAGATAGATGTATACCAAGGGTGCTTGGGAGGGTTGTGGAGTGTGACCTGGGAGTATACATGGAAGGATGGGGATGTGGGAGAGCCTGGGAGGAGAGGAGGCTGGTATGTGGGGGAAGGGCCATCCTGGCCACTGGGACACCATTCTCTTGAGTTAATGACTGCCCTTGGTCTCCGATTGCAAGGGAGCTGTTTTAATTTTTGCTTCCTCAGGATCTGACCCTGAGCAAGGATTTGAATGTAAGTTTATTTAATGGGGAGGTGGTATCAGGAAACACTCTTAAGAGACATAGGAAAATGGCTAGTGGTTGCTGATAAACTATCTCTGAAAAAAAAAAACCCTATTTGTAGGGTTCACCCATTTTCACAATGAGTTAAAATTATCAGTGTGGTATCACTGAAAGAGGAGTTGGAAAGAATGCCCAGTGTATTATCAGCCAAGGTTGGGTGGCCCAATCTGGCCTCTGGTGAGGGCCTCATGGCAGATGGCATCACAATGGCAAGACCATGCAGAAGAGATCACAAGATTCAGGCCAGGCTTGCTCTCACTAGAACTCCAGGAGACCAGTGTTAATGCCTTCAGAGGATGGAGCTTCATGGCCTAACCCCTCTTACTAAGCCTTCCTTGTTAAAGGTCCCACAACCTCCACATTGCCACATGGGGACCATGCTTCTAGCACACGAACCTTTGGGACCTTCGCTGGTGGAGTTAGATCTCATGCACGCTACAACTGCCTTTAGCACACCATCGGAGTGGGAGAGGCAGGAGGGAGGAAGGCAGCCAGAAGGAGGTGCAAATCAAACTAGTCACCCTGTGCACAGCTGGGGTTCCTATCCCTGCAGAGTGCTGAGGGGTGGAGGAGAGGCATATCCCGTTCTACCCCATCCAAGGGCAAGGGCCTGGGTCCCTATCCACCAACCTCCCATCTGTCAGGGGTCGAGGCTCCTCCCTGGAGTGGGTAATTTGCTGGTACTTCTGTCCAGGGCTCTGAAGACTCAGGACACAGAACTCTGAGCACAAGGGTTAGATGTTACGAACTGGGTCAGGCGTGTGGAAGTGGTAAGTTGCCCAATCTGCTGCTCTTCAATCTGGCCTTTGAAAGGGTGGGAATGAGGGTCACATTTTGTTCATTTCTTGTTTCTTCTCAGGCCCTTTCAGGCCTTCTTTGTTGGAACTGGGCTTTGCAGAAATTAATTTCCATGGGATCTGGAGAAAATATTCGTTCTTTCTTTTGTTTTTTTTTTCCAAATAACTAAAATTCATTCATTAATCAACAGCTCCCTAACTTGGTGATTCACTGTGTGGAGCAGATACTATGGGTGTCTTTCCTAAAGCCTTTGCCTCTTTCAGCATCTACTTCTGGTTTCTTACTGCAAAGAACTACAACTATCTGAGGTCCTTCTTGGGGTACAGGAGGGTGACTAACTGCACAGGACAAGCTCAAAGTACCCGATATTGGGAAGAGCCTTTCAGGGTGACCACAGGAAATGGTGGAAAAACCTTTCAGCTTTATGACCCCTTGGGCATGTCACAGGGCCTGTATGTCCCCTTTTGCCTGGAGCAGTAACCTGCTCATTACTGGGCTAGTGTTGGTTGCCTTTTCTCCCTTCCCACTCCCTGCTCCCCACCGTGGCTTTCTGGGACCATTTCTCTCGTAAGCTGCTTGAACTCATCCCTGTTTTAGGGTTTGACTCCTTTCCTCCAAAATTCATGTGTTAAAAACCTAATCCTCAAATTGTTATGTTAACGGTATTTTAGAGATGGGGCCTTGAGAGGGAATTAGGATTACGTGAGCTGGTGAGTGTGGCTCCTAGGATGGCGGCAGTGGCTTTACAAGAAGAGGAGGCAGGACCAAAACAGGCGCATTGCTCCGTCTCATCCTGTGGTCTCATCCTCCGTCTCATCCCCTGCCAGGTTATGATGTGGCATGGATCTCTCCTCTCACGCAGGCACCATGCTCTTGGGCTTTTCAGACCCCAGAATCATGATCCAAATAACATCTATTCTTTGTAAAGCAGTCAATCTTTTTAAATTGCAACAAAAAATGAATTAAGACAGGAGCCAACCAGGGGCACAGGGTGCAAGGCCCCGTTGGCTTCAGAGCTAGGCTGCTCTGGAAGCCTGGAAGCCACATCTGGTGTTTTTGGTCCCTCCCGAGTGGGGCCTAACGTGAGGGGTCATCAGTTTCAACATCTAGTTGAAGAATCAAAGCTCAGGAAGTTCTCCCCTTGTCTCCAGCTCCCTGATGCCTCTCTGTCCCCTGCAGTGTCACCTCTGGCCTTCAGGTGTACCTCTGTCCAATCAGACCTGTGGGCCCCAGTGGATTTTCTGAAGCCACCCTCACCACAAGATTCCCTATGGAAAGGCTTTGACGGTGGCTTCCCAATGCTGTGAAGAAAAAAACACGAACTCCTTGTGATGGCTTAGCAAGGCCTCGAAGGAGCTGGTCCCTGCCAAGCCCTTGGGTTCCAGAAGCTCCCTTGCTCTTTTTTCTTTTTCTTTTTCTTTTTTTTTTCAAGACAGTGTCTTGCTCTGTAGACCAGGCTGGCCTTGAACTCACTATGTAGCCCAGGCTGGCCTTGAACTCATGGCAATCCTCCTGCCTCAGCCTCCTGAGTGCTGGGATGACAGGCATGTGATTAACAAGCTCCTCGGCCCACAGGGCTCACTGAGTTCAGCTGCTTGAACCCTCACTCTCATCTCTAGGCCTTCGTGTGTGCTGCTCTCTCTGCCCCAACCCCCTTCCTGTCTGTTCTACCCTGGCCAATTCTGACTTAGCTGAACAGACACTCCCATGGAGCAGGTGCTCCTGCATCCGGGTCTAGGTTACAAAGGCCTGTGTTCTGTAAAATCTCCATGCTTCCTTACGCACCTGCTTTCCTCTATGTTATTCCAGCCTGTGTCTCTGTGAACAGTAAGCTCCCAGGCACAGGGCCAAGTCTGATGTGTTTGTGGCTGTGTCCTGGGCAAGTAGCACCATGGCCATACTGCACAGTGAACATCTGGTGAATGGGTTAGGGAATGAAAGGGTGACCTTTCTCCAGCTTCCCCCGGAGGAGCGCGTCTATAGGACTTGGCTTCTAACTCCCCAGAGGAGAAAGAACTTTTGCTTGGCAGGCTTTGTGTTCCCCATGACATCTAATTCAGGTCCTGGATGGGAAGAGAGGGGCAAGAGAAATGACCAGGCAGAGGGAGGGAAGGAGAAGAAAGGAGGACCTAGTCCGTGGCCCAGAAGAAATGAACATCTTCAAGTTTCCCACATCTCTCATCTAAGTAGGTCACACGGAAGAACTCGGAGTCCCTGTCAAAGTTTCAGGCAAAAACAATAACTTGGTTTTGACCTTGCTCTCTTCAAAAAGCAAGTTGCTGCTGAGCTGCAACATCAAAAAGAATAAATAATTGTTTTTCTTTTTTGTTGTTATGATATGGATCATCTGAGCGGTTAGTGGTAAGCAAGCGGCTTTGATTCCACTCTGGCTCCCCAGCGCTCCAGCCTCTCTTTATGTCAGCAGGCTCCTGTTTCCACCCCAGGACAGCAGAATCCCTTGATTAAATTCATATTTGTTTTAATCTTTCCCTGTGTCTGATCTCCAGCTCAAAGATGGTCGGGGGAAAAAAAAAGCCGGCTGCCCTGCTGCGGCTGTGGGAGGGCCCGTGTCAGGCCCCACTCTGTCTGCTCTGTCCGGTGTGATAAGGCAGACAGCCCATGGTGCCCGGCCGGCCCACGGTGCCAGCCCCAGGCCTCACACTGCCAGCAGCCGCTGGGACACCCACAGAGCTGCTGGGCTGCCTGAGACCTGAGGAGGCCACAGCACGAAGCTGCGGGTGGTGGTGTGTAGCCTTGGATCAGACCCCTGTGCTGATGGTAGAATACCTGGCTTCTCCTTAAGATTTTTTTTTTCTTTTCTTTTGGTGCTGGTCCTGGGGATTGAACCTTGAGCCTGTGGCACTGAGCTGCATTCCCAGCCCATTTTTATTCTTTATTTTGAGACAGGAATTCATGAAGTTGCTAAATTGTCCAAGTTGGGCTTGAACTTGGGATGCTTCTGCCTCAGTCTCCCAGAATGTTGGGATCACTAATGTGTGCCACCACACCTGGCTTCCTTAAGATTTTTAGTTGAAAAACTTATGGCTCTCAGGTGCACAGAGTGAATGTCATCATCCTTCTCAGTTCTTAGCAGGTCGCTACCATCCGTCTGCATTGCACTACTACCCCAACCCCCATGACTTCGCTCATTCTCCTGGCGTGGAGGGAGCCTTCTATTGTGTTTGATAAATGTCCTTAAATACACAATGTGGCTTTGTAGTAGACATGTGTGTCTTCTTATTTTATTGTGATAAATAACACGTAACATACAATTTACCTTTTATGACAGATGTGGTTTATACACAGAAAGGTACAGTCAGCCTTCCCTATCTGAAGGCTCCTCATCCATCGACTCCAAGTAATCTTGGATTGGAGATTTAGGAAAAAAGTCCAGAAAGCAAAACTTGAATTTTCAGAGCACTGCACCCTATGCTGAATTCACGTGAGCAGAACGATGAGCAGGTATGTGACCTGCTGTGGCCTCCGACACCACTCAGGCCTCTGGTCCCCTCTTGCCCTCCTTGTTGGAGTGTAGTTCTCCAGTCTCTTGTATGCACGACATGGTTGGGCCTCCGATGCTTGTGTCTGAATGGAACCCGTGCAGGCTTTCGTCATTATTCCCAAAGAACACAGTGTAACAACTGGCAGCACTCACATTAGGTATTACAAGTAATCTGGAGGTAATTGAACCCATGCAGGTCGATGTGTGCAGTTTATCTGCAAACACTCTAGCATGTCGTATAAGGACCTTGAGCAGCTGCAAATTTTAGTATCTTTAGGGGACCCTGGAACCCATCATCTGCATTGTGTTCTGTAGAGTGTAACCGTCGAGAGCACAGGCTCTGGTCTCAGTTGAATTCAAAACCCTAAATTTGCCTTTTGTTAGCAATTCCTTGGCCTTGGTGCCTTAGTTTCTCTATCTGTGAAATGAGATACTAATTTTTTCAACTTCATAGAGTCAGCTAATGAGAGGATTACTCCATTAATATTTAAAAAGCCTGGCATAAAGTAAATGCTCAAAAGTGTCATCTCTGTTCATCTTTCTATTTCTCACTTTTTACTCTCTGCCCAGTTGAGAGCCACATTTGCTGCTGTACACCTATCCATCGGGTTCCTTGCTTTTAACTACACCTCACAGGGTGAACTGTCTACATTTTACTTACTGATCCCCCAGAGATGGACACCTATTTGGCAATGCAGTGATGAGTACCCCTTGCAGAGCAGTGGGAGGATTTCTGCTTCCAGGAGCTGAGTCTCTGGCTTAGGGGTTGGCACACTTTCTGTAAAGTGTGAGCTAAAATATCAAGTGTGATAGAAAAATATGTTGGTGTGCACAAATAAAAGAATACAGTGAAAGAAAAATTTCCATTAATCCCTCCCCCAAATATTCTCCCTAACTTCAAACATACTTATCCCATCATTCTTGTCATTTTGTGAAGCAGTTCTGGAAGTCCTCTTTCGTGAGGGTCTTTAGTTGTGCCATTGTGTCTTGATCCCTGAATTCACTCAAAATGTTTACCTTTCATGGTCATTGGGACTTTGCGGAAGAGCCAGAAGCTACCTGGTGGTTGAGGACACACACAATATGGTAGTTGAGGACACACTGGCATGCTTTTACAAGAGCCTGCCTTTTTTTCTTTTTCTTTTCTTTTTTTTGTGGCACCGGGGATTGAACTCACCACCTCACGTTTGCCAGGCAGGCGCTTAGGCCACTGTGCTAAATCCCCAGCCCTGAGCCTGCCTTTCTGTTAAATGGAAGTCAGCAGCAGCATTCACTGCCTTTTGATCATAACTTGTAAAGACACTCAAAAAGGAGGATTTCCAGAAAGTGGCAAGAATGATGGCATAAGTATGTTCAAAGAAAAAGGGAGCATTTTGAGAAGGATTAATGGCAATGTGTCTTTTACTCTAAAACATTTTTAAAAATTTAAACATTCATTGTATTTTCCAATCACCCCCTTTGTGCTTGGCTTCATGGCCATACAGTTTTTGTTGAGAATATGCAACTCTGCTGCTGTTACATTAAGGTAGCCATAGATTGCATGTACATGAGTGTATATGGCTATATTCCAATAAAATTTTAATTACAATAAATATTGAGCCTGTAGATTTATGGACTTCTGCACCAGCTCATTGGATATCGTCCATTGCTCTCGGATTGGCTGTGCAGTGTACTTTTCTGCCAGCAGATCCTGTAAGTTCCTGTCTCCCTACATTCTCCTAAAAGCACTCTCCATGTCACTGACTCAGAGGACAAAGCTAGCCAAATGGCCCCTCTCTCTGCTCTCTCCTCTGGCTACCTCTCTTGCCTTCACTGTCCAGGTGCGACTTTCTTTCATCATGAGATTGGGTGATTTCATATGTCTTGGTTGACACCTTTCCCTATGGCATTTAAATTAATGTGTACCTGGGACATTTGAACCATTCTCAGTACCATTTACTGAGTGACAGACCCTGTGCCGATGCTTTACATGTATTAGGTCCTTTCTGGACTCCTAGCAACACTGAGAAGCACGTGCAAGAGAAATTTCCTTTCCCAGATGAGGAACCTAATGCTTAGATGCATGGGGTGACTTGTCCAACATCACACAGCTGGGACAAGGTGGAGCCAGTGTGTGAAACCACATCTGTTTAAGGCCCAGCTGAATCCTGTTCTAATCCTGTTTCTAATCCCTCTCCTGGGGCTCTGTGAGCAGGGCTGGGCTTGGCAGAGGAAAGACTAGGAATGCACAGTGGGGCTATATAAAGAAGGGAAGGAACTGATGGCCAGCATGGCTGACTATGTCTGGTGCCGAACAACAAAGCAGCTTGTTCTGGTCCCTCTGACACTTGCTTCGTGGTGGAAAATCCCCGTAGAATCAGCACTAAGATATCCAGGCCTGCAATGAAGGAAGGGCTTGGGCCAGAAAGGGTACATGGGACCAATGATGAGGTTTTATCTGAGGCCAGCAGGAGAAGGGCTGTGACTGGGCCACCTAGTGCCATGCCTAGCATTTACTGATGAAAAGCAAATAATCTGCTTGAAAACAAATGAGTTAAAAGTGACATTATCAAGACATTAAAGTGTAAATGATATATAACATATGTATAAAAAATACACACGTCCTTAGTTGTGTGTGTGTGTGTGTGTGTGTGTGTGTGTGTGTGTGTGTTTGTAGTACTGGATTGAACCCAGGGCTTCTGTACTGAGCTAAATCCCTAGCTCTTTCTATTTTTTTTTTGTTTTATTTTGAGACTAAATTGCTCAGGTGGGACTCAGTTTGTAATCCTCCTGCCTCAGTCTCCCAAAGTGCAAGAATTACAGATGTGTGTCACTGCACCCAGTTGTGTGTGAATCACTTTTACCAAGTGGATATATCCATGGAATCAGCACCTAGATCAAGAGACAGAGCCCCAGGAATTCCTTTATTGTCCCTTCCCAGAGAGTCCTCTGTGCCAAGGGCAACCTCTTCCCTGGCTTCTGAGAGTATAATTAATTTTGCCTGGTTGTGAACGTGAACTTTATATAAATGGAATCTTCAGTGAGTGCTTTTCTGTATTTGGACATCTTTTGTTCAACACTTGGTGGGATTCATCTGTGTCATTGGCTGGGTGTAGTTTTGTAGCAGAAAATGCCCCACCCCACCCCACCACTGGTATACTTCAGTTTGTTAGTTGCCCAGGTAACAGTTCCTGTTCCAGATCCAGTTGCTCCTGTCTCTTAGAAACAGATGGTTACTGTGATACATAGCTGGTCACTATGATACACAACTGTATAAACCAATCCCCCATTGACAAGTCATTCTGCCTCTGTACTTCCTGCTTGCTTATCTCATATAAGCCCTAGACAATCAGAGATCAGGGTCTGGTATTTTGGGAGTGATCCCAATCAGTGCCTGTTGACATAAATAAATCTGTCTCCAAATCCTGGGTGTCATTTTGTTGTTTCTGCTTGCCACTGCAGTTTTAATTTGCTTATTCTCACTGCTGAAGAATTTTTTCACCACACGCACACACACACAAACACACATACAATGTATCATTCCACTCCTGCTGGGCACTTGGTAGGTCCCCTTATGGCTCCCATGGGCTTTCTTATATCTATCCATGTGAACATATGCTTACATTTCTACTTGGTATACCTAGGAGTAGGTTAGTTGGGCTCCCAAGAGCAAAGGTTTAGTTCTAGTTAGGCACTGGCAAGCAATATTCATTCTCATCACATTAATAAGAGTTCCCATTTGCTCCGGATCCGTGATTGTTTCAGGCCTTCCAATCAGCTGTTGAGTATGCAGGTGTTCTGAATGTCCTCATCTGTGGGATCAAAAGATCAAGTTTCCCTCACCTGTCTTACAGGCTTTTCCTGAGGGGACAGCCCTTCCCTCCTCTGTCTACAGATAGTGACAACCTTTACTGAGTTCCTGCTATGCCTGTGATATGAAAAGTACTATGAAAGAATTAACTAATTTGATCCCTGCAATAGCCCTTTGAGGTAGGTATACTTACCATCATTGCATTTTACAGAGAAGAAACTGAAGCATGGAAAAGGGAAGTGCTTTGTTCTAGGAAACGGTAACTGATGAGTGTAATGCCAACAGGAAATCCCAGGAAGCCTCCCTTCTTCTTAACCTGCACTCTGCACTGCTATTATCTGTTTTGCATATTAGAACACAGATTTTTCTTCCTTGGACCCTTCCTCAAAGTCACATTCTCACTCTCCTACATGCTGCCACCCTCAGTCTATCATTTGCCCCTTGCAGTTCTGATGCTGGTCTGGGCCACCCTCCCTGGAATTCCTTTGGTTGCCATCTGGAGAGCTGCTGTTCACTGCTTCTCAGGTAAGGATGGTTGGATAGTATCGGGAGGAAGTGCTCAGATCCCTGGTGTCTCAGATCCTGTTACCATGGTGATGGGCTTGAGTAGGGACCAAGCAAGGACCAGCCAGGCAAGGACTATTAATTCTCTCCCCTTCCTCAGGCCCCCTTGGCAAGTCTGGGTCTTAACACCAGGCTTTTCTCTCCTTCAAGAGGATT
>RJWT010016417.1:0-19864 GCA_004365215.1 Cuniculus paca | reverse complement strand
AGGAAAGGCAAGGAAAGGCAAGGAAAGGCAAGGAAAGGCAAGGAAAGGCAAGGAAAGGCAAGGAAAGGCAAGGAAAGGCAAGGAAAGGCAAGGAAAGGAAAGGAAAGGAAAGGAAAGGAAAGGGAGAAAAAACAGAGTTGAACCTGGTTCTGGTTCTGCCTCTGTGACATGATTTTGACTGAGTCATTTACCCAATCTAAAATAAGTGTCGATATAAAATTGGGGCTAAAAACACCTGCCTACCTTTTATGCAATACAGAGTAATGGTCAAACCAACCACGTTCAGGAAAATGGTTTGCAATCTAATTGTACGTGGCCTTCTGATCAAAGGTGCACAGACACAGTGGCAGGATTCATTTCATGAAAGGAAAATGGCGTGCCTCCCTGTCCCTGCCGACAGGGTGACAGAGCACAACTTTCCCATGTGTGACAGCCTCACAAACCTTGTCTCCTCAGTGACTCCATGATGAGTACTGACTCAGTGCGGCATAATCAGACCACCAGGAGCAATTTCCCTCAGCTCCCTCTTTCTGCAAAGACACCTGTCAGCACAGAAACAGAAAGTCAACGTTTCCACTTTACCGTTCAAGGTTTGTGACCCAAACTTACAGAATCAAGCTTTCAGATAGGAACTAACTCCGCATTTGAGACCTGAAACTAAATCCATTATTTTGCATTTCTCAGTGACAGAATATCTGTAGAACCCAGTATCTAAAGGTTAGAAACTCACAGTAAACACAAACACATATGCGCGTATGTCCACGTCCTACTTCACCCTCAGACACTTTCCCCCGCCCTCCTCCCTGTTGGAGAGGAGAGAGACAGATTTATGAAAATAAACTACAAAATAATCCTCAGCACCTGGAAAATAATGCTTGTAAAATATCTAATTGGAAAAAATATTTAATCGACATTGTAAATCAGAATAATCATTTGAAAAGCAGTTCAGTAACATCAAATTTCATCCCCTTTAATTTAATGATTTTGAGAAATCTAAAATTCAAATATTGGAGGGCTGGGGGTGTAGTACAGTGGCAAAATGGTTGCCAAGGATGCTCCAGGTAATGAATTCCATCCCCAGAACCTCCAAAATATCAAACATTAAAAAACCCTAAATGATCAACAATAGGAGAAATGGTTGAGGAAATAATGGAAAGTCAACTCAATGGACTAACTCACAGTCAAGTGAGAAGAAGTTTCCAGAGCCTGTGTGACAACATGGAAAGTTATAAGTTAACGAGGCCTTTGTAAAGTGTGGGCTTGTGTATGCCTTACAGTTGCACCGCTGTAAGGATACATGTTTATGAATAACAACTGAAAAAAAGAACACAGACAAAAAGAATGTTATTGCACTGGAGCACAAAATCATGAATTTTCTTCCTTCGATATGTTTACTGTTAGAATATCATTTCTACAATAAAGAATGTTTAGGAACAAGTAAAGAGGTAGAACAACTTTTCGGCGTTCATGGTGGAAGTAAAGTATGAATCTCTGTCCCCTTTTCAGATGGAAGCCAATGCCACCGGCGCCAGGCCTTGGTGTTTCATCTCACAGCATGGCAACCGAGCTCCAGCACCTAGGGTGGAACACTAGCACCTAACCAGACCCCCAGGAGCTCCTGGCCCCCTAACCATTTGAGCTAAATGAACAGAACAAGGCCTGTAAAATGGCATCATGTACAGTAAATACTTCTCAGAGTCACAAAGTATCTTTCATCATGATGTGACATGTAAACCGCAAAAATCATTTTACCATTCTGGATTGAGAACTGAAAATACAGTGCCCTTAGAGAACTGTCTAACAGAAATTAACAAGGCTATGGCTGGGGCAATGTTGTAGTCAATTAAATTGCCTCTCTAAATTTTCACGTACATTTGTCTCATTCTGCTCTTGAGAGTGTTCAAAAAGACACAAATAAATTAAAGAAAAAACTAAAAACATTCAAATACTTCACTGACTTGCTTACTGAAAACGTCTCTGTTTAACTTTTGGAAAGGTAATGTGGTACTTGTGTTTGATAAAACAGCCTAACAGTACAAAAGAGTAACCATGGGAAGGGATTCTCTCTACCATTCCATATTCCCCAGGCTAAGAAGTTTTTAATAAAATATTTTAGCTCTAAAGTGTTTTCTAAATCTATTTCACCCAAAAACTGGTATGTTAGAATAGGCTTAACAAGAATTGAGTTTTAAGCTGGGCATGGTGGCATACACCTGTAATCCCACAATTTGAGAGGCTGAGGCAGGAGGATCACCACAAGTTCAAGGCCAGTTTGGGCTACATAGTGAGTTGAAAGCTAACCTGAACTACATAGGAAGATCCTGTCTCAAAAATAAATAAATAAAAATAAATATATAAATAGAACTGAGTTTTAGGAATACAAGTTGCATAAGTTCTTCTTGTAGAATAAAATATCCCTTGAGCACTTCAAAACCAAAATATTTGGAATTTGTTTAGGATTATCCTTACCTATAAAAATGGATTATGAAAAGTGATAATTATTTTTTCATAGTTTAGTCTAGATTGGCTTGGGTTTTGCGGGGTGTTTTCATTTTTATTTTTTTGAAACAGTCTTCCTATATCGTCCAAGTTGGCCTTAAACTTGCTATGTAGTCCAGGCTGGCCTCAAATTGGAGGTCTTCCTGCCTCAACATCCCTAGTGCTGGTATTACAGACATATGCCACCAGGCCCAACTTGGTAATTACTGTAATTACAGAAAATTATTCAGAAAAAGTAAGCTCTAGAGTGCAACTTTGTATTTGGATAAATATTTTAGATGAATAAATGATCTAAAATTTGTACTCAGTACAAACTCAGGATTAAAACTTATCTAGGTGGTCTCCTATAAAAAGGAGGACAGAAAATATATTTTGCCCATAGACAGAATTTATAATTAATGAGTAATTATTGCATGCATGCAATTTTAGACAACATCTACAAGGCTTTTTAGTGAAACATCCTTCTTTTCTCCTCAAAAATTTTAAATGTAAGTATAAAATTTCACATGCACATATGACTTATAAAACAGCAACCTATTTGAAGAATAAGAATGCATTATAATGCATTTTATTTTATGGAGATTATATCTCAATAAAAATAAGAATTCACTAAACAAAACCCAAGAAAACTCTTCTTAAGAGAAAGCAGCTGATATCTTTTGGACAGTAGTTAGCCCCAAGAGTACAAGTCTCAGCTCTGCCAAGTGCCTGAGAATTTCCAACGTCAACATTTGCAAACATCATGATCCCCAGATAACGCCGATCAGAGACAACTTTGCACATCTGAAATGGTTTATTTGGTGAAACACGTTAATTTTTCACAGGTAAAGTTGCATTCGTGGTCCTCTGTAGTCTTAAGAATTGTCTTGTTGGTGCCAACTGGATGCTGTAAAACAATAATTTTGCTTCTATGTTCTCTTTACATTCCTATCAACAGAGCAATCTTTTCCTTTCCATGGTTTTCACTCATTTTCCATACCAGAAAAGCATACAGCTCTACAGAATGTTGTGCTCATAAGGGGAAAAAAAGCCACACAAATAAAAGTAGACTCAACTAGGGACTATGTGCAGGGGAGGACTATGTCTACAGTAGCCAAAGCACAAAGAAGTACATGAAATTCTTCCGTCTCCGGGACCTCCCTTGATTTCCCAACAGTTCACCACACACACACACACACACACACACACACACACACACACACACACAGAGCAAAGCGTGAGGGTGGCAAGGCAAGGCCTGGGTGGATTCCAGGCCAGTTCTTACCCAGGGTTTCTGCACAGGCAACAGGCTGGCAGCACTCACTGTGGGGGGCCCTAGTGGCCGCCCAGAGCGTCTCCCTGTGTGGCTGCAGCTGCCTTCGAAATCTAATCCCCTCTGCATTTTTTGCCATATTCAGCCCTTGGAGTTCGACCCATTCTCCCCCAGGAGAGCCTCCTTGCTCCCAGAGCAACCTCCCTTTCTCCTGAGGTCCTGTGAGTAGATGTCCAGCCAAACCACCTGCCTAAAGAGGCCTTGGAGGAGCTTCAGGCGGGCAGAATTGCACCCGGGCCCAGCCCGCACCGTCAGCCACGGAAGTCTCATGCACCGGGGAGAACAAAGCTAAGTGCCAGGCAGGGGTCGAGCTAGCAGACACTCAAGATTCACATCTCCACTGCAAAGCAGCGTCCTCTGGCCACTGCACAGCGCAGGTCTCACTACACCTGCTGCTCGGCTGCTGAAGTGGCCTGACCTTCAGGTCTCCCTGGGTCGGTCATTTGGATGAGATGGCCAACAAGAAGAAAGAGCAAAAACTCAAAAATTGCGGAGCTTGGCAAGCAGCCATCGAGGTGCTGACCGAGGGAACGCTCTGGTGGATGTGACGGGGCACGTACTGCTAGACGTCATCTAGCGCTGAGAGCTCCAAGCTGTGAATACTGGCAAGTCTGTCGGGCCAGGGGTCCCTGGTTCCCTGAGGCACAATGGGCACGCCCATGAGCACCCCAAAAGGACAAAGAAAGACCCTCAAGTTCCAACGTTGTTCAGCTTGGCTTTCTCATTAATTCCTCAAGCTATTTTGGAAATAGCTCGCCTAAACTGGAGGGAAGGGTCAGTTCTAAGATTGAAACCCAGAGCCCAGTCTTCCACTTCGACTCCACGGGCATTCACATACTGCGCCGGAGCGCCCCCTGATGGCCACTGTGAAGGATGGACGCTAAACTCAGAGACACTAAATAAAGCCGGGGGGCGGGCGGGGGGTGGGGAGCAGGTATCTCAAACGTCCGCTTGACAGCGTCGCACCCACCACTGTGCCTGTATCACCTTCCTAAGCATGTTTGGCATCTCCCACACAAACACACTTTCCAATTTCTATTTTAACAACATTGTTCAGGTTCTTTAGAGAACACGGGGAATGGGCTACTTATAAACCCATTAGCAAAGACGACTACTTTAACATCATGCAATATGCACCGTGCTCGTGTAGTCAAGACCATGCTGTGTGGGGTCACTGCCATTCTACATCCAGTCTCATCTCCTGTCCCTGGCTCCACTGGTAACTGGATTCTGGCTAGAAAGAAACTGGAGAATGGAAAGAAGGGATATGGCAGGACCATCCCTCTGTCCGCGTTGGGGAAGAATTTTCCAGCAATGGCTGCGTCTGCTCCCGGATTCTAGCTCCCTCCGAGTGCCCACTCGGGAGGAGGGGAGTCCTGCTGCTGATCATCTCTGGGTTGCTTCAGTCTAACAATGGGTCCTTGGTTCTTCATCACCTGTGAAGCAGTTCGCATAATAAATTCCCTTTAGTCTGAAATGCTAAGTGGTTTATTTTCCCGATTGGATCATGACTAAGCTCTATCACATGTGTAATTTTTTTTTTCTTTTTCTCTTTTGGTACCGGGGATCAAACCCACGACCTTGTGCTTGTCAGGCAGGTGCTTTGCCATTGAGCTATATCCCTGGCCCCTCACATATGTAAGTTTTGGTTAATTTATGACTTACTAATTTATCATTCAATATTATTCCATACAGATCCTCCTGTATCTTCAGTTTTTTAAAAATTTTTGTTTTGGGTTTGTTTTTGTTTTGTTTCTGAGACAGGGTCTCACTTGCATTCTAGGCTAGCCTTCAACTATGTAGTCCAGGCTGGCCTCAAATTTATGGCAATCTTTTTGCTTCAGTTTCGCAAGGGCTGGGATACAAGTTTTTCTTAATGACTATATATATTTTGTAACATCACTCCATATCATTCAAGTTTCCAGTTTTTGCTAAAATATAACAATAGTATGACCATCTTTGTGCATACATTTCTATCCAAGTTTCTAAGTATTTACACAGACTGGCTTCCCAGAAGTAATTTAAAAGGAGTGATTCATTTTAAGATTCTTGGTACTTATTTATTGCTGAAAAAATGTCCAGTAACAAAAGTTAGACCAGTTTATAATCCCACTATCAGTCTAAGAAACCTGGTCTCACCATACCCTCTGCATCTTTGATTACATTAATTTGTTTATGTTATAAACATAGAAAAAAAAGGCATCCGCTGCTGCTTGTTTACGTGTGCTTTGTTTTTCTTGTTAGTGAGGTAGAACATTTTTCAAGTGTTTATTATCTAGATGTATTTCCTCTTTAGTAAACTACCTTGTTTTTACTTTTTAATCCTTAATGATACTCTTAATGGCTGGGATATTCATCAGGATTCTGCTTTTGGTTTTTGTGTTTTTTGTTTGTTTTGTTTTGTTTTGTTTTGTTTTTGAGACAGGATCTCGCTGTGCAGTTCAGGGTGGCCTCGAACTATGTAACCCAGGCTGGCCTCAAATTTATAGCAATTCTCCTGCCTCAGCTTTCTGAATGCTGGGATTACAGGCCTGTGCCACTATACCCAGCTTATCAGGATTCTTAGATGCATCACAACAAAAGCTGGCTCTAGCTAAATTAATGAGAGGGATTTATTCAAGGGATATCATGCAACTCCAAAATGAATGGGAGGCTGGAAAATTAGGTTCAGAAATTGAGCAGAAACAACAGAACACAGAAAGCTTGAAAGACACCCAAGTTCCCAACCTAAAAGTCTGAATAAACCCTACTGTTGATGCTGCCACCTGAACGCTGTTCCTGGCATTGCTGCCACCCTCCACTAAAACCTGGAGCCGAATGAACTCTAAACTTTTCTCGAATCTTTGTCATTCCCCATGATAACTTGAAAACTGCATTAATTCCTTCCCTCATCCAGGTGTGGGCTCTATTTCTCTACCACCTTGAAGTTAGACTGGTATTCTAACTTGTGGGCCACCCAAATAAGTAGGAGAGACATATAATGTCTGATAAAAGTCTGTTTCCTGCTTCCACAAGAACAATCCCATTGTAGTTTGGATAAATTGTTCTCCAAAGACCCAAATGCAGCTGGGTGTAGTGGCACACACCGGTAGCCCCAGCACTCGGAGGTGGAGGCAGGAGGATTGCTGTGAGTTTGAGGCCAACCTGAGCTACACAGACTCCTTCTCCCCAACCCCCACTTCCCGGCCTCCATGAGGTGGTCAGCTTCGTCTGTCACGTGCTCCCACCAAGATGTACAGCCTCACCACAGGCCCAAAGCAACAGGACTTAACATGAACAGACTAAAACCTCTGAAATCTTGAGCCAAAATAAAACTTCTCTTCTTCAACATTGAAAATCTCAAGTATTTTGTCACAGCGACAGAAAAGTTAACATAACTCCTTCTTAGAATTCAGCTGCCCCATCATGCTTGAGGAAACCCAATATGGCCTGTGGAGAGTGAGAGGCCCAGGCAACCCCTAGACCTTCCAGCTACAGAGTTTCTCCAGGTGAAACCACATCCAAAATCTTCCCACCACCAGCACTGTTCCTCAGCCATGAAAGCCTGAAGGTCTCTGTACCCACCTCTTCCTCACTCACCTTTGACTCTGCCCACTGTTTCCTTTTCAGTGGATGCTGCCTTCGACCTCACGCTTCCCCACCCACCATCACCTGCCTGCCTGGTGCTACTGTAGTTAAAAGAAGAAAAAGAGGAATTCAATGCTATGGTAAAACAGATACATCTTTTGTAAACAAAAGAAAGTAAGGAACAGAGGAACAAGACAATGGGGAAAAAGCCACACAAAAGCTTGTACATGAATGTCCACAGCAGTGCGATTCATAATAGCCTAAAGCCAGAAACAATGCAAAGCCATTGATTATAAAATATGAAATAGCCACACAATGAAATGTTATTCAGCAGTTAAAAAACAAGCACTGATACGTGATGTAACATGGATGAACCTTGAAAATGTAATGCTAAATAAAAGAAGCAAAATACAAGAGGATATCTATTGTTTCATTCCATCTTATCAATGATCGGAGAGGTAAATCTATATAGATGAAAGGTGAATTCACAGCTACCCAGGGCTTAGGGTCAACATGCGAGACACTGGAGAAAAATTAGGAGTGACTGTCATGAACATAGAGTCTTTAATTTTTTAAAGTTTTATTAGTCCATATTTACAGCACATAATGATTATGTTCCTCATGAGGAGCTGGTACACACACATATCTTAATTCTTTTTACTTCCCAGTCATAGGGTCTTTCTTTAAGGTAATGAACATATTCTAAAACTGACGTTGGTCATGGCTGCCTAACCGTTTGAATTCACTAAAAACCACCAAATTGTACACTTTAAATAAAGGTGAACTATATCTCAATCAAGCTGTAAAAAATTTTTAATTTTTTAATTTCAAATTTTTAATTTCAAAATTCAGCAAAATGAAGGCTTTTCAGGCTTTCCTTGATTTCTCCACACAGAAAACACACGGCCCTCAAGTAGATCTATCTATACCATGTTCCATAAAGACATAAAATTATTTTAATAATATCTCTTTCAGTCAATTCCAGAAAAAAGTGGAAACATTTTTATGAAATCTTCATATATTAACAAAAGTAGAGAGCACTAAACTCCACGTTCATGTTTCAGTTCACGGTTTCCCCCGCCCCTGTCTTTCCCATTATTTTCATCAAGTCATTTTGCAAATTCCCTCTTAGTCCAAGGTCCAAGGAATTTAGATTATGCAGTCTGATAGTAATTTAATGTGTTTTACATGCTTTATGTGCCAATAACTTCTAAACTCTTGGCAGGAATTAGCTCATTTAACCCTCAATCAACCCTAGAAGATAGTATCGCCATGCCTGCTTTCCAACAAACAGGCCAGGACTTCAAGGTCAAAATAACTGGCTCAGCAGGGTGTGGTGGCTCACGCCTGTAATCCCAGCACTCAGAAGGCTGAGGTAGGAGGATCATTGCAAGTTTGAGACCAGCCTGGACTACAAAGTAAGTTCAAGGCCAGCCTGAAGTGCATAGTGAGACCCTATCTCAAAAAGACAAAACAAAACAAAAAAATATAACTGGCTCAAAGCTTATGAAAGAATGGGATTTCAAACAGGTTTCTTCATCATACTACCACTTTTAGAAAAAAAAAGTGTCTCTCAACTAAAATAATTAGTATTTAACTTTGAAGCTGAGAGACTGGGGTTCCCTTTCCTGGAGTCAAGATCACTTACGAGGTCAATGAGATCACCTACTTGAAGCATAGATTAAAAGTCTCAGTTTAAACTGGGGGTCACTAAGTGGATCCCCACCCTGCTGCCCCCAGACAGTTCTCCATCTGACCCGACTCACTTCTGGCTCTCAGAACTGTATTAAGACCACAGGAGAAACCCAGGCTTGCTCCAGGATAGCACAAAGGCCTTGAATGCCATTGCAAGGGTGAGGCCAGTGCTGGCTCCCCTGGAACTCTGCCTCTTTGTCTGTTGGAATGTGTCTAGTCCAAAACGACATGGGCAATATTCTGAGGAATGCAGTAAAAAGCATGTGAAATACTGATTGTGTGTTATAATAGTATTTCGAACATTTGGGATCAAATATTTGCTTGAAACCAATTTCACCTGTCTCCTTTCGGTGTGGCGACCAGACATTTAAATGTATGTGGCTCACAGTTCTACAGGACAGTGCTCTCCTTGACGCTTCGTGAAGGCTCCTCAGAGCCCTGAGGGCCAAGTGCAGGCGAACCCAGACACTGGAGCTCTGGAAGCTTGAGGATTCGTCGGTGACGGCAGCCTGCTCCTCCACTAGGGCCAGCTTCTCAAGGACGAGGAACACGCTCTCCTCTCTGAAGCTCGGGCGGTGCCCCTTAACATGCCCTTCAGCATGTAGCTGTCACCAGGGACGACATTCAGGGATCTTACTGCCACTGGGCTGGGCCTGTAGACGGCACCAGCCGGTTCCGTCGGCCGCTTCCTCTCCCACGTGCTGCTGTGCTGAGAAGGTTCTTGGGGACCCAGGGTGACAGACGGGGTTTCAACCCTGAGTCTACCCTTATTCATCAGGGTGCATGATGTGTTTCCCATAGAGCAATGGTCTCATCTTTCCTTCCCTCTGGACTCTGCCTCTGACACTGCCCCCCTCAGCACGGCCAGATGTTTATGTGCTGGGCCCACCTGGGTACACCTGAGCGCCAGGCTATACTGGAGTGTTTTGCTGCCTTGCAGTGCAGGCCGGTTACTAAATAAGCAAAGGCACTGAACCTGCTCAAAACAACACCTGATTCCTGGGTGAGTGAGGAGTCGGCGTGAGAGGAAGTGGGCAGTGAGGCATTTGAGCGGGGCACAGGAGACTGAGGGCTGGAGCCAAATCGCAGGGCGTCTGGCATCCAGCCTGCCCAGTGCAGGGCCCAGTGCAGCGGCCAGGGCCCAGGCCCTGCAATCCAAGGCGAGGGAGACTTGATGAAGGATGCTCAGGCCTCGCGGTCCTGAGAAAGGGAAATAAATGCTCTCCTGACAGCCAAGAGCTGGCAGGCCCTGGCGTGGCTGTGCCACAGGCGAGGCCGCGGTGTTCTCCTGTCGGGCACAATGAGAGGTCTCACAAGGGGTCATCAGATAAGGACATTCTGTGATCATGAGGACAGAAACGAGACCTTCCTTGGTCACATGTGAACACACAGAACATGTAGTCCTGAGCCCAAAATAAGTCCAAAGCCTCTGTCCTTTGGCTCCCCACAGCAAGTGCTTCCCTTCATGCAGCAGACTGTTGACCCCGACTTGGTGTTTCTGGATGGTCATCAGCTGCAGGAAATGAAGGATTAGCCGTAAAGATCCCAAGTCGGCCATGTCTATGGCTGTCATCGTGACCATCACAAGAAGGGGGCAGGGGCTGGCAAGCAAGCTGAGGACAAGCCCAGAGGGGAAAATCCACGGCCATCCGAGTTTCCAGAATGACAGACACAGACAGCGTCTACAGAGGGCACCTTCCCTTGGGCCACCCTAGGACGTGTCATGGACACACCAGCCTGGAAGCCTTGGTCTTCGGGTCAGGGTTTTACAGGCCCCTTTCTCCACCACAGCCTGGGGCATCTGAGTTAAAGTATGTGGACAAGAGCCAGTCAGCAGTGACAGCACAAAGGAAGCCATGGCTAGTGGCTCATTAACCACCTTCCCTCTCCTCTCTCGGTCCCCTTCCCCAGCCTGTGCCCTCACCCCAGCAGCCCCAGGCCAGAGGAGCCCTGCTCCTGCCCCACCCTCACCATCCCGCCAGACTGTCACATGCCAGGAGCTCGAAAAAGATGAGAAATGAAGTGTCAAAACTGTATGAGCTCAAGCTGGGCTTGGTGGCGCACACTGTAATCCCTGCACTTTGGAGGCTGAGGCAGGAAGATCGCTGCAAGTTCCAGACCAGCCCAAATTGCACAGCGAGACCCTGTCTCAAAAAAAAAAAAAAAAAACCAAAACACTATAAGAGCTCTAATTGAAATCAAATGAAATATATTTTATTCAAATCCAAGTGATTTTTCTTCCTGAGGCCTCAGAGATGAGAGCAACCTGTTTTGGACACAAACCTTTACCCAACACCACACTGGCGGCCCATCTGGAGCCCTTCAGACTGATGATGTGCATTGGGAAACTTGCTTCTTTCACCCAAATTATTGCCAGTAGGGTCGAGTTTAATAATTTAGAGAAATCTTTAAAGATTTACCTCCAGCAACCTGTTCCTCAGGCACAGCAGATGTTTTGATTTCACAAGAAAAACCTTGCAACAACACTCAGAAGACCCGCTGTCTGCTCACAAGTGCACACGCCTGTGACGCCCAGAGCATTTACATGTGATGTGGAGCGCGCAGGTGTTTTTCAGAAACCAAGTTTAACCTTGTTTATCTTATCCCTGAACTACACCCGGGCCGCGCAAACTGGATTATTTTGCAAATCTCTTCTGCTGGGGTTTCTCAGCTAAGATCTAGTGCCCATTTTTGTGTAAAAAATGATCAAATGGAAAGTCTTTTAAGGAAAAATAAAGCACTACTAACACACTTTCCCAACCACGTGTGACACAAGTCCTAGGGACTTAAGAGTCAGGCAGAAGGAAGCAAGAGCAGCCTCTTGAGGCCCCGTCCTGATCAACTTTATTCTGTGATTTAACAGCTCGCGCTTCAAAGCAGGGTCAGCTGAGGAGATGAGTTTTCAAATACTGTGCAAAAGCAGCATGGGGAAAATGAGGGCTCCTCACATAAAGACCTTAACAACAGAACTGCTGCCCTATAGATCTGTTGGGGCCCATCTAGATCTAGAATCAGCGCTGAGCTGGCCACGCCCTTCCTTTCCCTGCCTACTAAGCTGTCCCTGGACAATTCACTGCCTCCCAGGCTAAAAGGAAAGATCGGGTTCCCTATTTTATTGCATAGCAGCTTTCATGACTAAAGAAGTTTTGATTCACATAAAACCTGGGAACAATTACTTTGTTCAGCTGTGTCACCCTCACACTGACGTCAAACTCTCCCAGATAAAGACTCGTTCACCAGTACCAAGTCTGGCACAAGCTCTCCACCCCTTACCTGACATAAACTGCAGGAGCCAGATTCTCCTCTCACTGTAAATTTCATAGTAAAGACGAAGAGTCAAAATGGCACCACAATGTTTTATTTCAACCTTCAAACAACATAAATAGGTGACGACTTCTGACACTGAACCATGCAACACTAAAGGGACAACAATAAAAAAATCAACACAAAGAAACTCAATTGTTAAAAAAAAACAAGTATTTCATGTTTCACAGCAGTGCCTGGGCAGTATTGGCAAGTGTTTCTGGCCAACTGTTTCCAACAGGGATCAGAACAAACCCCTTAATCAGAACAAAATTACCACGTTTTCTCCCTAATTCACATTCCAAGTCTCCACTCTCCTCAGATTTTTGTAAACTTGGTCTTAAGATGTAAGTAGGGATTGTGCATGATCACAAGGAAAGTTACCTAAACAAAAAAACAAAACAGCAAAATACAAAGTGGCAGAAAAGTAAACGAAATTTCCCGTAAGGCATCAGGAGGTCACTACTAACTGGGCCCTTCATTTCACCAGCTTAAAGAAAAGTTTTGATTTTTATTTCTCAGCAAACCCAATGTTCAGACGCTTAACCAACAGGCTCAAGTCAAAAGTGTCAAAGACAGCCCCACCCCACTCCTCCCCTCCATTTGTTTTATTTTTTTTTGTAAATATTTCATATAAAACATGAAATCAAGTTCTACTTTATAAAAAACTGAGTATGTTTAATAGTAAAAATATATATGTTTAAAGCTCTCTTTTTTAAAAAGACATAGAATAACAATACTTCAGAAGACTGGATGTAATCCACTGCCCCCTCCTCATGGCCAGCTGTCCACCCTGGCACGGACACATTAAGGCGAAGGCTCCGGGAGGCACCGTGTCCACCTTGGCGTGGCTGGAGACTCAAAGTGAGCATTCCGCTCCCTGCAGATCAGCGAGCCATCCTGCATCCCGAAGTAGACTCTCTCGGCCATGTTGATGAACAGGCCTGTGTCCACCACACCTGCGGGACAGAGGGCGGACGCCATCAGGTTTTAGCTTTCCAAGGAAGATGGGAATCGAGCACCACAGAGTCACTGGAAGCAAAGAGGGTACGTAGCACTGGACAAATGACAAATCTAAAGCCTTCTCTCCCACAGAGCAGCTGACAGATTCTATCACCTTTCTTTCTTCCCGTGGCCTCTCTCTCCCACCCTACTGTGGTGATCTTTCTGTCCCCAAGCTTTGTCCCACCTCAGCGCCTTTGCTGGTGCTGTTCCCTTTGCCTGGATGGTCATCTCAGAGCACTTCTAGGGGTTGCTCTTTGCTATCCTTCGACACATCCCGAGTCCTCCTCTACACAGACACTGCACGACTGCTGGAAGCGGCCCTACTCCCAGTGAACTTTAATCACATTGACCAGACCTGAAAGACTCCTCGGACGGGAAGGAGATATTTGCAAAGCACACACCTGACCAAAAAAACATATCAAAATGTATTTTAAAAACCTCAAGTCACTAAAAAAAAAAAAGACAATCCAAAAGAGAAATGAAAAGACAAGTAAGTACTTCAAAAAAAACAGCCATCCGAACATTCATTAGTCAAAAAGAACAATGCTAATCACTCACCAAAATGAGCTGGTGAGGCTGTAAAGGCAGTTTCACACGCTGATGGGGGAGGGTGAACTGCAAAACCGTTTTGGAAAATGTTTGCTAGTACAACTTCTAAAGCTGAACACATGAGGTATGATCAAAATATACAATTAACTTATTCCAGTAAAAGAGACGCTGCTATACTCTCCATCAAAGTACTTCTCTTCACTTCAAACACATCCCGTTGTCCTTGCCATTTTCTGAAGCAGTTCTAGAAGTCTTCTTTCGTTAGTGTCTTTACAAGGTGTGACAAAAAAATGCATGTACAGTGAATACTGCTGAGTGCCACGCAACAGAAAATATAAATATAGTACAGTGCATCCTAATCCACCTTACCCCCATCTAGCACCATGCAACTTGTGGATCTTCCCCAAAGTCAAAAGACCATGAAAGGTAAATGCTTTGAATTCAATCAGGACATTGAGACAGCCACAACAGTGTAACTAGAGACACTCACAAAACAAGACTTCAAAACTGCTTCAGAAAGTACCAAGAATGACAGGATAAGTGTATTTGAAGCAGGAGGTATTTTGAGGGGTATTATAACAATGTCTTTTACTATAATAAATTTTTTAAATGTAAATATTATATTTTGAAGGTGAAAGGGGAGGAAATGTCTAAAAAGGGAAGGTGGTAGCCACTGTTAATTTCCTATTACCTTGTTTTGAAGTCCTGTATCAATTATTTTCATTGTTTGGTTTTGTTTTGTTTTATTCTGTTTTGTTTTGTTAGATTCTATTATGTCTGATGGTATGGGCAGCTATTTTAAAGATAACATGAGGCATTACGGTAGCCATTGTTATTTCCTACTGTCTTGTTTTGAAGTCCTGTATTGCTCTCATTGTTTTGTTTTGATTGGCTTTACTGTTTCATTTTGTTTGGTTTTATTCTCTTTAAAGTAAAAAATAAACATTCACTGTTTTTCGATCACATCTAATATTCCCATTTAACCACGCAGCAGTTCTACTCCTAGATAGGCAATTGTTTTGTCAGGCACAAAGATGGTCATTAAAAAACAAGCATAAGATATCATAGCAGCACTTCTCCTTTTTGAGACTGTGTCCCACTACACAGTTCAGGCTGTCCTTGAACTCACTATGTAGCCCAAGCTGGCCTCAAACTCGAAGCAATCCTCCTGCCTCTGCCTCCCAAGTGCTAAGATTACCGCCGAGTGCCACACCTGGCGGCAGCACTTTTCCTGATAGCTAAATACTGAAAATAACCAACTGCACATAAAGAGTAGAATGGGTAAACATTTTCTTCACATACACACAATGAAATATCATTCAGCAATGAGAATTACATTTGGTTTTTCTCAAAAATGTTTATATAGTGCATATGCATACACACACACACACACACACAGGGTACCACTGATCAGCTGCCAATAAAAAGGTTTCATGAACCTCCTGTGTAGGGAGCCAGAAACTGGAGTCTGTTGTGGGCGGAAGGGTAAACCAGTATAGAGCCAGGGATGTAGCTCAGTGCCAAGGGCTCTGGGTTTACTCCTTAGTTCCACAAAAAACAAAAACAAAGAGAGACGGAAACATAACATATATACAGTGTGATGTCATCTGAATAAAAAGGGGTCAGCAGGGGAGTTTGAACTTTGGTATTTATGAAACATCACCTCAAAAAAGATGACTTGTTAACAACAGTGTTGTCTCCAGACAAGGTAAGTAACTGTCTGGGGGAGAGGGATAGGAAAGATGGTCTTAGGAGCTGGGTGTGGTGATGCACGTCTGTAATCCCAGGACTCAGGAGGCCCTGGCAAGAGGACTGCAGCAAGTTCAAGGCCAGCCTGAACTACACAGTGAGATCCTATCTCAAAAAAAAAAAAAAATTTTTTTTTAAAAAGTATCACAGGAAAGATGGTCACGTTTATTTTTAATTTTCAATGAGGTAATTGTAAAAAGATAAAATTAAAACTTTCAGAGACAGGCCTCAGTGAAAACATAAAAAGGGGCAGGAAGTCACTCAAACGTGGAGGTCCAAACACAAAACTTGGCCCCAGCCACTGGAGCCTCCCGCAGGTGAGCAGCACAGCGCAAGACCCACCCTGTCTTTGCAAAGTCACATGGGCTTCAAAAAGGTTTCACCGGAGGAGCACACGTGAGGGCAGAAGTGTAAGGAGTGATCCCAGAGCGACCTGTCCCAAGTTACCGAGATGCAGGGCGTGACTGATAAAATAAGGGGAAAGGTGGAGGATGCCGGAAGTGAACACGGGTGGGTGGGGAGAGGACCATCCAAGGGCACTGCTCTCTGAGTGTCCTCATGTGTGCAAATACACCTGGGCTAACAGGAAACCCTGTCCTGCTCCTCTTCGGATTCCGGTCCAGCAGCAGACCTAATGGGTACAACTAGGAAGAGAAAAGGGAAGAGGGGACAACAAACCACTCTGATGGGCCTGTTAATAACGTATTATTTAATTTAATAGCTAGCCTCCACTTTTCATTTTCTTTACTCTTAAGTTCTTTTAAAAAAACTCTGAACTTCTCTCAGATGTAGCTTCTACAAACTGAGGTGGGTAAGATTTCCTCCCAGGGGCTCAGTAAGTCAAGAAAGGCCTGAGGGGAGGGCAAGAGAGCCCCCTAGTGGGCACTGCAGGAAACCCACCAACAGAGGAAGCGCAGTGAGCCGGGTCCTAGCAGGTCCCCTGAGACTTAACATTAAGGTCAGGGGCTGTACGCAACTATTCTGAAGATAACAAACATTATGGTAGCCACTGCTATTTTACTAGTATCTGGAACTTCTGTATTGCTTACATTGTTCTGCTTTGTTTTGTTTTGTTTTGTTTTTGTTTTACTGTTTTATTTTGTTTGATTTTACTCATCCCTGATGGTATGGGCAGTTATATTGCAGATAACGAGAGGCATTAGCATTATGGTAGCCATTATCGATTGCTTTTTACCCTGTTTAGAAGTCATGTACCATGTTCATTGTTTTGTTGTGATTGACTCTACACTATTTTGTTTGGTTTCATTTAAAAAAAAAAAAAGGTCAGGGGCAAGTTGTTGGGTTTTACTGTCGGTGATCTCCACATCATCTCTCCTACCTTCCTGGCTCTTTAGTTCTTCCCTTAAGGAGATAACAATAAAGAATATCATCAGTCTGCTCATCTTTTTGATTTAAAAAATCCAGTAAGAAGGGCAACAGATTAAAATAGACTAAAGTGGAATTGGAAGGATGAGAGCTTTTTCTGGGAAACTGAAACAGGATTCCAAGTTCGATCCTAGCAATAATTTAGCAAGATCTCAAAAACACAAACAAACAAAAAAACAGCTGGAGTTACAGCCCAGTGCCAAATCCCTAGGTTCAATTCGTATAACCCCTCCACACACAAAAGAATTACCTTCTATATTGCAAGCAGAGTCACACCATTTTTGTACTCAAGTAGTATGGTCAACTTAGAATCTGGTATATTTAATGAAGATAGTATCCTTTCTCCCTAGGGGTTTATTTATTCAGCAAACACTTCTCTGTGTAGTGGGCACTGTTCTAGTTAATTCAATCTTCCCAACAGCCCTATAAGGTAGGCAATAGTATTAGCTCCTTTTACAGAGGAAGGTGCCGAGGCACAGCCGTGAGCTGGCTGTTCTAAATCCACAATGCTAGAGAATGAGTTATGATCCTCGCCCAGGGAGTCTACAAAATCCACTCTTAGCGACTGCCCTCAGCTAGCTAGATCTTAGCCAGCTTAGTGACACACAGTAGTCTCAGTTAGACTCTGCTTCTCAGTATCATGAGAGATGGATCTTCCATTTACCGCCTCCTTCACAATACTTCCCCTGGCCTAAAGTAGAGCTCTGGCCTTCTAACTCATGTCTATGCCATCTACTCAGCCTTCAGAGAGGGCCCCTGCTCTTGAGCTCCATCATATTCCCACACAGCCTCTCCCTCAGCAAGTAAGCATTAAAGTGCAGGGCCCAGCATCAACCAACCTAGGGCTCCCATCTTAGTGTGCGGCCCTGGGTCAATCACCGAACTCTTCTTGGCCCACAGCTCACCCACGTGGGAATCACATGAACCTTTTGAAACACTTAGCTCCACGTTTAGACTACACCTGGATGATAATGCGATGCTAAGGCCCCCATCAAGAACTGCCTCTATCCCACAGAACTGTGTCACACTTTCCAAAAGAAGCAACCTGTGCATTCTATGCCTGGTGTTCCTCTCGAAGAAAGAGCGCCCTCGACCTTATTAGAAGGCACGGCTTGCCCACCGCCACACAGCGTCCCCAGGCATACGCGGGCTCTCCCCAGGACAGACCCCGTGCGCTACAGATCAGAGCATCCCACAGGACGTGCCATGGCATCGTGCCCGTGTGCAGCCAACAGATGTGGGTCAACTGTGTCATCTTCCCCCACTGCTTAAGAGGCCCATGAAGATCAGGAGGCCGCAGTGAAGCTGCTGGAAACAAAGGCCCTTCCCAGACAGAGATGGTGGGGACCTTATGTCAAGGCAAGCTCTCTCTGACTTCCATCAGCTCCAGGGCTGTCCCAACTCACATAGGCTGTGAAAGACGCACACCAAAGCCGGTAGGTAAGCAACAATTATTCCTGGGAAAGGAGTGCGAGTTAAAATCCCAAACATGGTATGCAGCTCTCCTTGCCAACCAAGTCTAAAAAGCCAACATCGCTGTGCCTTTGTGGCCAGGAGGAAGGGAGTTACCTGGGATCATTTTGATAGCTGTGTTCACTTCATTCCATTTGTGCACCCGATCGAACTTCCAGTCCAGGATGAAATTCCCGTTATCCGTCACCACAGGACCCTAGAAGAAAATGTCCACACTGACCAAGGATGGAGACCCAGGTAGGCAGAGAAAAAGACAGGAAAGTGAAGGTGATAACCAGACAAGTCTCCAGGTTAGCGGGCTCCAGTGAGCGCTCCCACTTTGCACTTCCTAGAAGGCAGTGGTGTGAGGCAGTCACAAGCAGGAGCCCTAGAGTCACAAAGAGTCGGGTCTGAGTATCAGGGCCACGCAGTGAATTCAGAGGAACCACTGCCTTCTATGAGCCTCATGTTTCTCAACCGCAAAAAGGGGACAATGATGCATTCGTCACAAGATGGCTCACAAGGAAAAGACGTGCACAACTACTGGCCACAGTGCGGGCCTGCGGCAAGGGCTCAAGAAATCTGAGCTACTATTGCAGCGAGGAACAACAGAACCGATTACCAACAGGGCACAACGCTCTCAAAACCTCACATTAAGTACCATCAATAACATAAACAGGACATGCCACTTCACCTCTCACGACCTCACCCTGATCAAGAAGTCCATCAAAAGATAGGGAGAGTGTGGGCTCCAAAAAGGATGACATGAAGTAAAAAGACTATCGCTGGGCAAGAGGAAGGGTCCCGGGGAAGGGCAGTGTAAGGGGGTGATGGGGGAATGGATACAATCAAAATTTATTACACGCGTACATGAATATACCACATTAAAACCCAATATACTATAAAATTAATAGGTACTAATAAAAATATATTTTTAAAAGACAAGGAGTAGAAAGCCAGGTGTGGTGGCACACACCTATAATCCCAGCACTCAGGAGGCTGAGGAAGGAGGATCATTTCGAGTTCAAGACCAGCCTGGGCTACAAAGTGAGCTCAAGGCCAGCCTGAACGGCATAATGAGGCCCTGCCTCAAAAAGACAGAAAAAAAAAAAAAGACAAGGAGTAGAGAAAGAGTCAGAGGTCACACAGGCAGGGGGCAGGCAGTCACAAATACTCACAGAGCACCAAGGTGACAGGCGAGGAAAAAGACTCGCCTGCATTCTGGAGGGAGAGGGTGGGAGCGCAGAGGAACTCAGAGAAGCTGAGGGTTGGGCTTCCTACCTGGGTGTGAACCTCAGCTATGATGAAGGAGCTCCACCTCCTCCTGGCCTCCAGCTACACAGCGAG
>RJWT010016416.1:0-19880 GCA_004365215.1 Cuniculus paca | reverse complement strand
AACACCAGGGCTGGGGACCTAGCTCAGCGGTCTAAGCGCCTGCCCGGCAAGCACAAGGTCATGAGTTGAATCCCCAGTGCCGCAAAAAAAAAAAAAAAGTATGCAAGGTTTGCCAAAAATTCTTAAGGAAGAATAAAGAAATACTTGTTTTAAGACATTAAAATTTACTAAGGTGATTATGGTCAAAATCATCTACTTTAGGAGACAAATAGAGCAACTATGTAGTACAAATTAAATGTAATATATGTGAATGTAAAAAAAAAGGTAACTTGTTCTTTGTATGTCTCTTCAATGTAAAAATTAGTATACTGTAGGTATGCAGTGTGATGTACCTAGTAGAGATGCAAAAAATGAAATGGAAAGATGGAAGCTAAGCCCCAGCCCGTGAGCAAGACAAAGCATGGGCAGGGGAGAGGAGAACCCATGACCCCCACTGTGAGCAACCAGCTGATTTACAGGAATCCTATTGTTCCATTGGCTTTGCAAGCCTAAAGTAGAGCAACTATTTAGAGGACAACAATATGCAATATAGTAACTATTGTAGATTTCCTACTGTCTTATCGTTGTTTCATTTTATTGCTGTTTTATTCCCTTTAAAATCAAATTTTAAAAAATGTAAATCCATAGTAAGAAATCACAAGGTTCAATATAAACTTGTAGTGAGTCTTCAGGGTGAAGTTGTAGCTGCCTGAATTTAAGACAGGGGAGGATATTCTATTTGGAGGTGATGAGTAAAGATGCAGTAGAGCACTGTGTATTTGGGGGAACAGAGCACAATCCGTAGTAGGTAGTGTGGAGGCTGCAGATTTGACAATAGCAGGCAGTTCTTGAAAATAAGATGGTGAAAGTTGTGCAGGGTACTGAATGTCACAGTCAGATATTTGTACCTTACTAACCCTACTAAGGTCAGTGCTTTCCTTGCAATGTTTTCGTAACAGAAATACTTTATAGATGGCAACTACAATTTCCATCAAATAATTATTTAACTTTCTGAACCAATAGCTTTGAATTTAGTACAACTATTATAACCCCACATTGATTCTCTTAAGCAGAAGACTTGTGGCATTTAAAAAGTTGGAAAGCGACTGTTTTTGTCAGTGGGGAAACATCTTACCGATGTCTGAGGAAATTAACTCTGTCCATCGCTGGAGTTGGAAAGAGAAGAAAGGGCATCCCTGTCTATCTATAGGAAGGCCCTTGCCATGATGTAGACCAGAGAGGTGGGCCTGGGACTTGTTAGTAAGCCTGAGAAACAGGAGGAGGAATGAATACCCAAGGACATAAAGAATAAAAGGACCTTAACATCCAAGGAAGGAAAAAAGGGAGGAGCAGAGGAGCAGAGGTTGAATCAGTTTTTCTTTTTCTTTGCTTTCATGTTTTCTTTTTTGCGGCACTGGGGAAGGGACTGAACTCACAACCTTGCGCTTGCCAGGCAGACATTTAGGCCACTGAGCTAAATCCCCGGCCCTCATTTTTTATTCTTGAGGCAGATTCTCACTATGTACTTCAGCCTGACCTCGAACTCACTATGTAGCTTGGACTGGCCTAGAATTCGTGGTGATCCTCCTGTCTATGCATTCCGAGTGCTGGGATTACAGGTGTGCACCAGCATGGCCCCAGTTTTAGAATCTGTGCAAATAAAATTGTAGATAGAAAAAGAAGGGAAATTTAAGGAGTGGAGGTGGGGTAAGTTTAATGTCGAGCTTGCTGAATTTCACATTCTTGTTGGACAATGGTTCAAATATTTGGTCAGAACTTCATGACTACAAGAGTCCATGACTTAACCTGCGTTGTGATTCTGCTCTGCGATTTCTCAAGTGCTTATTTGTTGAGGACCTAAAAGATTATATCAATTGATTTGCACAAATAACACTCACTGAACATACTGTTGTCTTTTTCTCTGCCCTCCAACCATAGGAAGACATAGTTTGCACATGGCTATAACTGTAGCTCTTACAAAATCTTGAAGTCTTCTGTTTGAGTGTTTAAACATCTGTCCATATGGTCACATTATCTTTATCACTTTTAATAGTTTCTGCCTTCATGAGGTGATGGACTCTAACTTACTACTCCTCTCACACTGAGCACATAAGTGTTTTTATTTTCTGTGTGTATAATTGAGGGGAGAAAGTAGTTTATTTGCTACAATTGACTCATAAGATTTTCAATGGGTTAAATAAACGGTTAGGCCATAAGGTTTATTTTTTTGTCCTAAAACAAAGACAATCTAGAGCTGAGAGTCACATAAGAAATGAAAATGGATTAAAACTCATTGTTACAGCTACTGCTTATTTATTCATTCCATGAACTTTTATTCTGCACTTTTACCAATGAACAAGGCCATCATTGCATTTGTTATATAATATTTCCATAATGAGATTGTGGTTTACTTTTAAAACTCTGATTTTCCATTAATAGGTAAATTCTTAACTTTCTAAAATATTTTATACTCTACACAGCTTCAGTTTATAATTTTTTATGAAATTTTTTGCAAGGCCATCCCCTTTCACTAATATTTGGTGATTCTTATCTCTCCTGCCTAATGAAATATATTTCAAAAACATCTTCCATCTCCTTTTTTCTGTCTCCCCTCAGCATTTTCCTATATATTGCCTATTCCTCAAGTCCTGACGATAAAAATATTTTTTAAAATGTACTGTTCACTTTGGGTTTGTAGGAGATGTGTGCCTTATCTCTACTTTTACCCTTTAGTTCCTAAGTGAGGCACTTTCTACACCTGCCCCTGGCTTTATGCTTTTACTCACAAAGCCATGCTGCAAGTCTATGGAATACATTTCCTAGGCCTCATCTTAGTTCTAATATGATGAGTTTAGCATTGATTCAACAGTACAGATATGACATGCTGCAAATAAACAGCAGTCACTGCTATCAAAGCTTGACGATTTGTTATGATGGATATATTCAGACATACCAGTCCCTTTTTAGAAAATGCAATTTTAAGGAAAAATACAAGATAATTGGTCTTCAGCTCTTGCAATAAACTTAGATAACACCTGCCATATTTAAATTAATACAGTGCTTCTCCCTGTTAGATTAGGTCTTCTGATTAAGTCAATCATATGAAAAGATTTCGACACAGCCACATGCACTTGGATTGTATGCTGTGTTTTGATGTGGGTACCTTTTGCGAATGATGGGATACTTGTCCATCTCGTAAGAAAAGGAGATTGAAAGTTCTTTATTCAGCCATCTATCCTGTGTGTCCTTATCTCTCAGCCTCAGCTTCTGCTTCGCATTGTGCCTCACAGGTGGCAAATTTTATTGGGTGCTGGAAGATTCTCCAAAGCAATGACCCAGTATTTGAAGCCTCCACACGAACCCAGGGGCTGGTTTCCAGAGATCACATATGCATCACTCTCGAAGATTTATTCTATATCCTACTGTCCCCATTTTCTTGGACTCCAGCTGCCACCATGCAGATCAAGAAACTTAGAAAACAGCTGTGCTCTTTTTAATCTTTCTTAAACCAGCTGCAAGAAGGACTCAGACTCATGTGGCCAGAACAGCAAAATGCAAAGTGGCAATACTGGCATTTTTATCAGGGCCCCCACTTCCAAAGAAATGGGTAATGAGGAAGAAAGGGCTTCTGCCAGGGGGCAAATGGAAGCTCAAAGACTCTCCCTGCATTGGAGCCAATGGGTGACCTAGAGTTGTGGCAGGGATGACATCTTCGGTACCAGACATGTTCTCTGAAGGAGTTTGATCCTCTTGCTAGTTAAACCAGTGATTCACTTTGTGTAGTCTACTTACTTAACTCCATTCTTTCACATAGATCCTAAGTTTTCCTTTAACGAGAACTTTCTCCCTAAATTCACAAACTTTTGAGAAAAACCCACAAAGCCACATGGGCACAATGACACATTGTGAGAAAATCACAGTCATAGATCATACAATTATTTTCACAATGATCCATCTTGAGTAGTCACGGATGCCTCTACCAGTCCACCTGGAACATGTTTCCAGCAGGATTAAGTGACTAATGATGGGTTCCTTGTGGGTGGTGGTGGCATCATGCAGTTCTTTATGTTCCCATGAACTGAAGCACACACTAGCAAATAAAATCATGTGTCATAAGGATGGGAAGAGAGTCCTTGAGCCAACATTTGTACTCTCACTTACACATGCAAATTCTGAGGCCATGAAAAGTTACAGAATCTGTCCAAGATCACAGCTGACGATTGTTAATATTATCAAAACTCCTCTCTTCTGAATACAATCCAGAGTCCTTGAAACTCCATATGCTTTGACTGCTTCTAAAGTGGGTGTTTAAGAAAAACTTGCTTATCAGTTTTCTTTTAATGTTCAAATATATTTTACTTTTGATGTATAAAACTATTCTACAAAACTATGTAAAATGATGTGATGTTACAATACATCTATACAATGCATAATGGTTAAATCAAATTAATTCACATTTCAGTCAACTTGCACACTGATTTTTGGAGTGAAACCTTTTCACTTGAGAGTGAAGCCTATTCTTAGCAACTGAAGTATATAGCACACTATTATTCAATATGCTCTTCCATAGACCCAAAAACTGTTTTCTTCCTGTCCAACTGAAATGTTTATCCTTTGACTGACATCTCCCCACTTCCCCACTCTTCAACCTCAAGCCTCTGGAATCTACACTTATATTGTGTACTTCTATGAATTAAATTGTTTTTTGTTACACATATATATGAGCTGACCAATTTTAATTATCCATTTACACTTTATTCCTTAATAAAATGGTTTGAGTAGCAAAAACGATTATGGAGATGTTTTGAGGGGAGAAAAGGAAGGAGTAGGAAGAAAAGGAAAATACATGTATGTGAGAAGAAGCGGGTCAACATGATAATGTATATAAACTCTGTTACATCAGTATATACGCTGCATGTGTATGCTGTATTGGGTATAATATGATTTGAAGCCTTGTATTTGAATACATAATGTAATATATCCTATATAAAGGATTCCTGTTCTAATTCATGATTCTTAGACTACAAGGGAATGAAAACAAAGAGAAATTAAAATATCTAAACACTTGTAGCTTAATCACTGAAGAATCTCGGCTAAAACAGGGATTTCCATACTCCTTTGAAAAAGACGTGCTTTGAGCTTTGAGGCGCTTTGTCTGTTTGTTTCAAATCCCAGGGTTTCCACGATAAGGGAATAAGAACTCTAAAGGGCCATTCGAATCTGTCCAGTTTCCACAAATGTAAGGCTGATGATGCAAGAGGCTATGTTCCTTCCTCTTGCCAGGACCTCAGGAGGCCAGAAACAAGAAGAGATTGGAAGAGGTACACTGCAACCTGAGTGGGATGCCTTTAAAAGCACCGTGTGGCGGAAGACAAGTAGAAGGGCTATTTAATCATCCTCATGATGAAGTGCCAATTCTTTAGACTCTTATGACATTCATGAATGATGCAGGAGGCGGGCATGATGAATGCAGAGCAATTCCCTGCAACAGATACTTTCAGGGAATTTATGCCCCCTACCCCTCCAAGACAAAAGAGCTCCTGGGCTCAGTTATCATTTGTTCTGAAAGGGAATTTACAGTCTCGCCAGCAACTCCTTTTACCCTACTCAATAAAGTGTTTATTTTGATATACTGACTGTGACTGTTCAAGAACAACTGTATCCTTGGAAAGGCAGGCACAGTGAGCACTCCTGCTGGTACATTCCTTCACTTCCTCCTTTGTCATTCCCAGGTTTTGTACCACAGAGGAGTTGGATCCAGATTTCAAAATCATATACCCACTTATTTGGTGAGTCATGTACACACCATAGCATGCACATAAATGTGTGCCTAAATATATGTGTGTACATAAGTATAAGTATGTACATACACAGACACAGATGTGTACATGTACAGGTTACTCTTGAATAAAGGTCACATGCTATTTGAATTCATTTTAAGTAAGAAAATCCTGGGTCAGGGATATAGCTCCACAGTATAGTGCCTGCCTGGCAAGTGCAAAATCCTGAGTTCAATTTCAAGTACCATAAATAAAATAAAATAAAATAAAATAAAATAAAAAAGAATTCTTTATTGTAGGGCTATACACACACACACACACACACACACACACCTACACTCTGGATCTTCTACCCAATGATTATTCATAGATAGTAAATTAATGAATATAGTCACAAATATTTATTAAGCTTTTACTAAACGCTTAGCACTTTTCTGGGAGGTGGAAAGAGATCGGTGAACATAATGAAGCCCTTTCTCTCGTAGAGACGGTACTGTAATAATGATGCTAAAGTTTAAGAGAACTGAAAGATGTATAATGGGATGGTTGGGATTTTTAAGTGCTAAATAAGGTATGCTGAGGCAGTAAGAGTGTTTGAAGATAGATGTTTTCAATGGAATGGGGGACGATGATCACCATAGTGCCTGAGTGCAAAGGAGGAACACCATGTGCTTTCTGAGGGAAGAGAGTTCAAGGCAATGGAATAAGGGAAAAGGAGTGAGGTCAGAGTGTGTTTGGCTTGTGTGAAGAACATTAGAAGACCAGCCTGAGTAGAATGGAAGACACTGAGGAGAGAGTGGGAAAAAAGTCACTGCAGAAGTAAAAGGAGACTACATTACATGGGTTCTCACAGAAAGTACCTCATATGAGGTCACATCCTTGCCTGACTATTTAGAGATGACTGCCCAACTACCTGAGTATCCTTCTTTGTAACATATCATGTATGATAACGCAAAGCAGACTTGAGAGGATGGCACAGTACTTCAAAGTGCTCTCACATAAGGAACAAGGGAAGGAGCTCAGGACATTTCTGCAGAAGCTTTTATGAGACCATGAGGTGTCATGCAGAAGAACATTACGCTGCTTCAGAAGACAGAACAAAGAACAATGGGTAAAACTTACTGGGCTCAAGATTAGAGATCAAATTTTTAAAGGAGTTTTCTAGAGCTATCCAATGAGAAGCTTGGTCTTAAAAAACTTATAATAAAATTTCACGGCTCAATGTATTCCAGTTGAGGCTGAAGAGTCACTGTTGAGGGCAGTCTGCAGGTCCTTTCTAGATAGTTCCAAATAGCAATTATTCTAAGGAATAAAGAATATACTAAAACAAAAACTACTGAACCCTGAAGGAACAAACATGTTTATCTAAATTAATCATCCTATCTCTTTTGATTAAAAAATCCTTTTTCCTTTCTTGACACATTCCTGCTACTTCTTTGTTGAGAAAAATCATCTTTAAGAAATGTGAACACTCTATGAAGCCATAGTTTTGCTATAAATAGTTTAATGCACTTGGCAGAAATACCCTTTAAGGCTATATCCTTAAGGATATTTTTGGTATATAGCTTGTCTTCTAGGAAATCCCACTAATAAAACCATCCATTTAAAAATATTCCTTTGGCTGCACTGAAATAGCAGCCAGCGATAACTCCTCTCTTCACATCCTAAAACTCAAAAATAATAGTTGGAAGCAGCAGGTTAACATCATTCCTCTAAGTCCCTGGGGATTGGCAAAACCATTTCCTCACTATTAATTTTCTATCAAGTCTAAGAATTTCTTTTTCAATGGAATTTAATTTCAAGGTAGCAATAAAACCAAGTGTTACAATCCGCAGCTATGAAAGCCATGGGTTAAGAACCCTTTCTTCAAAAGTATCTTCAGTTGCTGATCAACAGGTATGAAATGTCAGTTACTGAGGATGAGTAAGTTCTAGAAATTGCCTATATAACACAGAGGCTAAAGTTAACAGTACTGTGCCATGCACTTAGATGTTTATTCAGATGCTCCATCTCAATTCAAATGTTCCTACCAAAATAAAATGCGGGCAGAATCTTCAAAAAGAATTTCTTTTTGTGGCTTTGCTGTTTCTTAACAGGAACACAAATACTTATACACAAAATTCATTATAAAGAAGAATCCTTTAAAGTGTTTCAAAGGAGAAAATATCTTTATCTGGTATTTTACTTTAAGGAAAGGAGGAAAAAAAGGAAGGGGAATAGGCAGGATTAATGGATATCTTATAATAATTGCAAATGATTTTTCTGCTATATTCAGCCTAAAATATATCTATGTTAATTATTCTTCCAGAATAAATTTCTTTATGCTTATGTAGCTAAATGAGAACAAGAAAAATAATGAAACAAACAAATAAATAGAACAAACATACAGAAGTTTAAGGAATGACAGTCTCTGGACATAAAGCCAAAATGTAGTGAGTTATTGTTTGAAGCATTTTCTTTTTTTTTTTGTTTTTTGGTACCAGGGATCAAACTCACAACCTCACGCTTGGCAGGCAGGCACTTATGCCACTGAGCTAAATCCCCAGCCCATGAAGCATTTTCTTAAGAAAAATTTAACAAGTAAATGGAACCAATATGGAAAAGTTTAGGGAATCAGAGTTCCAAGAAACACATAGAACAAATATGGAAAAGTTTAGGTCATCAGAAATTCCAGGAATAAAATAAAAATGTAAATAATCAATTACTGTTTAAAGTGTTTTCTTGAGATACACTTTAAGAGAAAGTTGGCTGTATATTATTTAATGTGAAGACAACAGAATAAAAAAGTAGATATAAGTGAAAGCAGAAAAACAAGGAAGAATTTCCTAAGCATCAAGAGTTAAAAAAAGATAAGAACCTCAAAATTGAAATCAGTTACCGAAGCTACTCTAGTAGTTGCCAAACTAGCAAAAATCTGCAACACCCCATTTTGTCATTCCTCATTGAGGCAACTGTGCTTTTTCAGTCTTTATTAGTACTTCTCTGTAGCAAAATGTAAGCCCACAAAAGGGAGAAACCTGTCTTACTCACCTCTAAATCGCTGGAACATTGCAGGCTGGTAGTACATAGTATGCTTATATTTATTATTGTTGAATAAATGGATCTCTAAGGAGGCTTATCTTTTTAAAAAAGGAACATGGATCAGATTATCTTCCAATACACATTGGTCATCAGTCTTACCATTCTCCTGCTTAAACTTCTCCAGTGGACTCCAATTGCCTAAGAATGAAATCAAATGCTTTAAAATGGCCTTGGACACTGAGATCTGCCCCTTGCCAACCTGTCCCTTCATTCACCACACTGCAGAACTGAGGTTTCTTCTGTTTTTCTGATGGAAAAACACCTCAGTGTTCTAGTAGCTTTAGGACTATTGTACTTGCTCTTTCCACTTCCATCTTTTCTTGGAGGTCTCCTTCTTCCCAATCAGCTCTCAGGCCAAGGGCAACCAGCTGAGAGTCCACGCTTTCCTACCAAACCAAAGTGCCAGCTGTCTTATCCCTGGTAGCCATTCTGTATGCCACCACCACTAATATTTCTCTACATAAGTCATCACATCTTTTCTCTCTTCCAGTAGAATGCACATCCATTAGGGTAAGTGTTATCTATTGTAACTCACAACTAAACTTTCAATGTTCCAAACATTACCTGGCTCCGAGTAGGTACTTGGACAAGTGGATAGATCTTTACCAAAACTTGTTTTTAAAAGTAAAACTTAGTGATGTCTCAAATCCTTTTTTTTTTATCACTGCCATGTATTTGTTATTGCTAATTGGATGCCTATTCAACCAGAGACACATAAACCAATGCTTATTTTCATAATCCATATTATGGGTATTTCTGTTTTTGTCCATTTTTAAAATGGAAAGGATGGCAGTAGCTTCCACTTTCTTCTGTTATCAGATGAATTAGTTCATGTAGGTAAAATCTTACCGAAATCATCAAAGGGAAGGACAGCTACAAATCCAAAGCAGTAATATGTCTACTACATGTCTGTGAATAATGCAAGAGAAGTTTCTGTTAATATTTTTCTCCACCAAGTAACGAATCAGAACAGGGTCACTCAAGAGACAAGAGAGAATCTTCATGCTGTGGCACACTCCCATATTCTCTGGGAACCGGGAGACTGAAGCAGGGCGAGTCCTTGAACTTGAGAGTTGGAGACCAGCCTGGGCAACATAGTGAGACTCTGCCTTGGGAAGTGAAAGGAAACACAAGGGAAGGGAAAGGAGGGAAGGGAGAGACACTGCTTTTGGATATGATTCACTGGAGCCTCACTCTGGCTAAAAGGGTAGCAATGCAAGAGTCAAATTCAATGGAATCAACATTCTCACCCCAATAGTTCACACGAGTATATTTTTTAGAGGACCTGGATAAATAAACTCTGAAAATCCTGCTCTTTTTCTCTGGTGTAATGCAATATATTGATTTGGGCCCCACTATTTCATTGCATTCACATGCTTCAGTAATATGGAGGATTTATTTTCATCCCTTCATCTCAAGGAGCTGAGGCTGCTCTTAACCCTCAGTGCCAACATCTTCTTTTCTCTTCCTCCTTTCCTTCTATTTACATGCAGTACACTGACACCTGGATAAATGGGTTAACAAGATGGCTATTACATGAAACATTCCATTTCACTTATGGTAATCTTTTACATGTTTCCAAGGCCAATGGGGAAAATTCCAAGGAAGCAAGCTGTTGTCATTAGATCAGATGAACGAGGGTGAGTGGAAAGTAGTTAACCCTATCATTTATTTTCAAACAGTTTGTGATTAATGTTGGGAACTGTAAAGAGGTAGGTGCTTCTTAAGAATAATAGATCACAATTTTTCCTGCCCTTGTAGATTCATCAATAATGACATAATAAGGAAATTCTTCTATATTAAGTAATTCTAAATGCTTTAGAACATTCCTTTTTGGAAACAAGCTTATTAGTTCCAACAAAGAATTCCAAATTAGAGCAGCATTTCAGTTTCATCTCTTCCATTGGTTTCAGTGTCTTGTGGATGCTTTCCAACTTTCCACTCATCCTATAAAATGCAGTACAGGCATCATCTTCTCTGAAATTTTTAATACTTTCAATAGGTCATTTGGTGAACATTTATTAAGCACTTACTCTATTCCTTCAATAAATACTTATTTAGACCTACTATGGACTGGACTTAATGTAGATGCCAGAAAAAAGGAGAAAAAAGAAAAATGGAAAAAATAAAATAAGCTTTCCAACCAACCCACCCTATATAATCTGTGTCTTTTTATCTTTCTACACAGAATAGGAGTTCAATGAACACTGAAATGATGATGCTAAATAAATGAATTTCTTAGTATCCTCATTTGTACAATGAGTAACTCAAGTACACAAACTTTGAGGGTCTCTGGTAGCCTAACACTTTAGATTTTAAATGATTTTGTATTATCTACTGCAGCTGTATCAAAGGAAAGTTTGACTAGTTGACAAGTTCAGGCTGTAAAGAACTGACTCTCACCAGCCTGTGAACTCTTTGAAGTGGAAATTATGCACACAAGCCAGCTGATCCTAGCAAGTCACAGATGCTGCTTTTGGCCTCACCTGCTCATTTGTCTCTCCACTGGGAGGAGGGCCATAAATACTAAACTTCATGCAAAGTGCAGGGCAGGCACTGATGGCATCAAACAGCTGAAGGTCTAGAAGAACAGCCCTGCTTACCTACAATGAGCTCTTAAACAGATTTTTAAAAAGTTTATGTTTACTGAACAGTAAAATAACTGGACAAAAGGAAAAAGGGAAAAATTGGCAAAGTAGGGTTTGTGTTTAGACTCAGTAATACTGTCTTTTCTTTCCATTGATATTGGGTTCAACATTTCAAATGCTTATCATGTGCAAACAAAATGAAAAATAATTAGGGTTTATCCATGTTCCTTTTAATACCTGTATGTTGACTGTACATCCTCCCTAATATCCGACCATGTCCTGTTCCTACTGTGTGGAGCAGCAATCCTATTTTCTCCAAATAATCAAGGTTATAATAAAACTCTATTTTTGTCCCACAGGTCTGGCAAAAGGATCCCAAAATAGCCAAGGAATAGATTTAGTATCCAGTTTAGTAGAATCATTATTACTATGAGCTCTGGTAGAAGCAGTTATTTCTGCATAATTCTATACGCAATTTCCGAAAGATCATTAGTTAAGAAATCATAGCGTACCTATAGTTTCATGTCTCTAAACTAAGTCAACTTTTATTCCATTTTCCTTAGATTCTGCTCAGAGCTGCCAACATGCAAGGCTGTTATAAGCACTGCACGGGATAATATGAACAAACATACAATGCTTACATCATCAACAGTGCTCATTTTTATTAACTTTAGTATTGTTGCTACTGTTTTTTCCTTTTTCTAGATAATTTTACAGGGAATGCTTATATTGGCAGAAAAGAAAATAATTACTGGAGTATCTGTGACTCTCCATCTTTTACACGCAATGCTCTTAGCCCCATAACTTTTATGTATGGCACAGTGCTAACCTTGGTAATATCCAGCTAAATTAGCAGCAGAAGGAATGAGCAAAGTCTGGGAGAGAAAATAAGGTAAAGTAGTAACAGGGAAATTAAGAGCTGGTGCAACATAACCTGGATTTGTAGGAGTAAAAGAGAAGTAATTCTTAAACATTGCACCCATCTTAAATAGTAGTTAGCAGATCATTTTAAACGGCTTTGGCTGAAGATTTCTGTATTCTCCACCTATTCACAGTTTCCATCCATATGATTTGCTTTGATACTCCTAAAAGATTTCCTATTCATTCAGGGATATTCTATCAGCATTTCATTTGGGCAGCTGCTTATTTCCCTCAGGACTTTTGGAACTAGAAAAGGAAGACCAGGCCAAGAACTTATTACAGAGAGATCCATTTCTCTTTGCTACCTTCTCAAGTGTAAGATTTCTATAAAAGAGCTTTACTATTTATTTGAAACCCCATGAGGTTACTTAACAGGTTATTTTGCTAACAAGGAAAGTTCAAACCTGTAACCCATAACAACATCAATTCTGTACTGATCATCTTGTTGATTATTTTTGGAATAGAACTGTTCTTGCCACATTGGTCAATTATCAGAGTTGCTGGGTCAACCTAAGCATTTCTTCCACTTCAGTTCATGTTCTTATGCTACTTAATCCTGTAGCAAGGTCATGATATACTAAATTTGTCTTCTGAATAGCATATGGATCTAAGAACCTATTACCCAAGAGCCCCATCTATCTATTAAAAAAGAACTAGAGACATCTAAGCTAGTACACCATATGGTGCCTAATTTATCCAATAAATATATTACTGTAAATACTCAGATGAGTACTTGTCCTAATGATGCTACTCTCCAGAATAAAAAAAAAATGTTGAAACATAGCCATCTTCAAAGTCAGACTCTTTGCATGGAAGCATACTCTTTTCTCTTCTTGCAATTAAAATAATAACAGCTATTCATTAGGAAATTTCTATGAGTTAGACTTTGGGTTATTTTCTAGGGTTAAAGAGATTATAAAATCTAGACACTATTGCTCTAAAAACGCTGAAGGTGGATATTACTCAACTCATTGGGAAGGATATTATAAACATAGAAATTACTAGTGTAGTATGTAGGCATGGGTGTGATGAGATAGGAAGAGAATAATCATTTCATTTGTTTTAGTAATATTAATAAATAAATAACTACAAATTAAGGGGCAGATGGTATTTTCCAGGTATACTACTTACCCATCTTGCCATCCAACTTTCCAGAAATAACTGTAACATATTATTAAGTAGCTATTAACATTTCTATTTTAAATATGAGGTAGCTGAGATACGGAGGAGAAATGACCTTTATAAAGTCATACAGCTAAAAAGGGGGCAAACTAAAATTTAGATCAGTTTCTGCTTCAGTCCAATGAGGCTTCTATTCATTAAACTGTTCCCTTGTGTTAATTTTATTTTGCTGTCTAGATTCTGAGCTTCAAAAGGCCAAGGTTAAATCTATCTGCTTCTTTCCCAATGATCCTTATTCCTCTTTGGCTGGTGTCCAAATAATATTTTTGAAGGGTTTGCTTTCTACAATAAATGCACAGCTCATTTCTCTGAAGAACAGTGAACTTTGCAGCACTCAATACTTGCTTTGTACAAGTATATTGGCTCTACTTTCTCACCTTATAAAAATGGCATATATCATTCTTGAACTAGCATGAGAGTTTACAAAGAACTGAATGAATTTGGAAGTTAACTTTCTGATGTTTATGTATGGATGAGTGATTATTATTACTATTGATGTGTCGGTTATTGAGTCCTACCTTTTTGCACATATTATGTGACTTGTAACATTAAAACCCATTTTAATCCAAGCATGATATCATACATATATCATTTCAGCACTCTGGGAACCTGACATAGAAGGAACATAAGTTTGAGGCCAGCTTGGGCAACTTAGTGACTTACCAAGATGCTGTCTCATAATAGAAATTTTTAAAAGGGCTAAGATGTAACTCAGTGCAAATGCTCTGGGTTCAATCTCCACTTCCACATTTAAAAAAATTAACAGAAATAAGCTAAGGTAGGAATAAAATATACAAATGATCACAATTTGACTTCAACATTTTAACATGAGTGTCCAGAACAAGAAAATAATTCCCTGAGTTGTTGAGGTTGAGTTACAATGAGATTTTTAACTTCACTACTGAATATTTATTATTTTTCTTTTAATAAAATATACAAATGATATTTAGCTGGTAGGGTCTCCAGAGACTCTGATCTAGGAAACTAAACATAGTTTGGGTTTTGATTTTCTGAAAAGAATACTCAGCTCAATGCAAACGAAAAGTGATTTCCGGTCTTGGCACACCATGACTAGGATGCATAAAATCCCATCTGTAATTGCATGGCATTGTAGTGCCCATTTTGAAGAGAGTGATGAGGTTTTTCCATCTTCAATAGCCACAGCAAAGAAATTAATATATGCATAAATTTTAATAAATTTATAACAAGTTATTAATGTTTAATTTCTACTGAAACCTCCTACTTTAATAATGTGTGAATAGAGTGGTCAAATTCCTAGTGATAAGGATAGTCGATATTGCGAGTACAATGTCAGTGGAACCATTTCATTGCACTTAAGAGACCCATGCACACCCACATGCTTACTGCATCCAACAGACTATACAAAAACTCTGTTGTGGGTGGTGTAGAGGAACTGCATGTCTCAGCAGCTCGTAGAATCAAACCTGAGGATTCACAAAAGAAGCCAGAATGAATCTTGCAGGGAAAATAACAGCATGGAAGTAAGTGGGAAATGCCATTCTATTTATTTCCAAACCTTGTTTAAATGTACTGTACATGACTCATGCCAAACATCAAGGTACAAACTGTGCAAAAGGCTTCATCTATGTTAGATAACAACTTGCAACAAACTGCACTTCTGGAGTGAAAGGCTGGGCACCAAGGGGAGTGAAGCATCAAGCTCCTGCTTTGAGGCACTGTGGCGTCTTTCTTTATTATTCTGCACATTTTGATTCTATACGTACACAAATGGCCTATGCAGTCTTTTCAGAAATGCTTTTTCAGATACTCTTGGCTGAAATTAAAGTTTTCATTCCATATTTCATTGAGATTTAATTAAAAAATAATAATAATAGAGGCTTATGAGGTAAAAAGTTGAGAATACTGGCAGGAAAACTGCTCTCCCTTTCTACCCTTTGTGTTTCTCTACCAAGCTAGTTGTTGATGGAACTCAGAAACAATGACAGACATTCCAAAATTCTAGCTTAAAAATTTGGTCTAAACTATTCATAGGGAGGCAAACATCAGTGACAGAAAATCTATACGTTAATAAAGAGAGCTTTGTCGTAGTTATTTCTTTAATGGAAACACTCTGAAGCCATCTTTATCAAGCCCTTAAGCAAGCACGATTCAGTAGACAAGCCACATTCTTCCTCCACTTACCACACTCAGGACAGCTCCTACAAGTCTGAACCAGACTCCTATAAGCTAACTCAAAAAGGATGGATAGACAGATAGGTGATAGACAGATAGATAGATAGACAGATATGCACATGCATATATATCTCAGGCAAGAAGATGTGGCTCAAGTTCCTCAGCCAAGGATTCAATGCAAGTGACTTAATAAGGAAGTAGTCCCAGACGGACCAGCAAGGCAATCTGGGCAGGAAAGAAAGGAAGTCAAACAAGCATATATTCTCATGTAAAGTTCTAAAAGTAGCAATATTCTGATTCTGCAAGAGAACTCTGCAATGTTTCATACCCGAAAGGTTTTGAACTAGAAGCAAGAGAGCAGTAAGCTGAGGACAATTTTCTTATAAACAAAACCTTCTGGTTATTGCAAGAGAAGCCGTGATGAAAGTGGAAATATGCAAAGATGGTAAAAAAAAGATTACCCGAAGAAGGTGGGTACAATGTACCACCATTATTTAATACAGATAGAGTAAATAACATTGGAAAGAAAGCTTTAGAACATTTCAATCTAAAATTTCATTTTCCACAAGGTCAGGATGATTCAAAGAAGATAAATGGCTTCCCCAGGATCATAATGATTGTATATGGTAGACCTAAGTTGGGGAATCAGTTCCGCAAACTTATAGTGCAAGAACTTATTCAAGGTTCTTATTTCTCTTGGCTGGCTGCAAAGCTACGCATACTCAAGTCCCTAGAAAGCAACAGATTACCTGATTCAGGGTTACTAGCAGCCCACCAACCACTTCAAGCTCAGGCACATAGTTCTGAATGACACTAAGGTTTCTGCCATGCTCCTGCCATTCCTGCACCCCATCTATTTTACTAGATATTGTTGGGAAGGGAACGACATGATCTTGCGGTCATCTAACACAATCACATCTGTTATCTGAGAAGCCACTGCAGCAGAGACACTGCAAATTCAATTTTTGAGACAGTCTGGGTATTTAAAATAGAAGCTTAATGGGTTCTCAAATGAAGCTTTGTTTTAGAAAGCGCAGTTGAGAATTAACATGTGAATCCTCCTTACTTATAAAATAGCCTGGGGAAAACTGTGGGAGCTATTCATCAGAATGAAATTAAGTTTCTGAAATAGATGCAATGATATTTCTTGAAGTGTCACTATTCATCCTGGAGACTGTTGCAGAAAGTGGGAACCACGTGCACAAAGCACTAAGGGGTAATGGACCACGAATAGTAGGATGTAAGCAGCTCAGAAGTTTTAAAGCAAAACACAAAGGGAAGAGGAAGAAGAAGAAGAAAAGGAGATCACTACTGAAATAGAAACAATCTGGGGATGAGCAGCTGGGTGAACAGTCTGAAACAGTACAACCAGCTCAGGAATTATTATAATTAGAATATATATCCATGGACTTCTGCACAAAATGCTCTAGTTTTATTTCAACTTTCAGCATTGCCATTGTGGATGGCGGGATGTGACACCGAGAGACATTTAAAGCCCCTTCCTTCCTAAAAAGTGTCTTTCACAAATCAAAAAGAATAAAAAAGGAAAGCAGGAGGAGGGTTGGGGAGAAAGAGGAGGTGAAGAAGAAGAAAAAACAACCTTGACAATCTATTACTACGGCTATCAAGAAAAACATCAAAGAGAGAAAAGTACTTTTTGCCAGTTTCTGAACACAGGCACATAAATGGTCTTTTATTACAAAACCCCTTTCATGTCATACAAACTTATAATCTCAGTAGTTTAGCTGATTATGGGCACTTGTTGGAGCAGTGATTACTCAATGGAAAACATCACTGCAGTGAGAGATGTTGTAAGTTACTTTAGACACGAGGAAGCAATGGTCAGAGGTCCTTCTATGCAGAACATGTTTCACTGGGTAAAAAAATACAAGACCTATTATTTCAATTAAGGGCAGGCTCTCATCCTTTTTGGAACAATTAAATATATTTATCACTTGGAGCACTGCACCTCTGCCAATCAATAATTAAGAGATGAAAGAAGTATTCATTACTAGAGCAAATATAAAGATGGGATCCTTTATTTGAAAGATAATAGTTTATGTGAATGTAGCTTTGATACTTGACTTAACAAGTGAGAGTCTATCCTACAACACTTCTCATGTCCCAATTACTCCAGCCACATAGAAAAAGTTCTTTTACCTTCCTAGAAATCTCTAGCTACTGCAAACTTTCTCTACTCATCTCATCACAAGCCTCAATTAAAGCAATTGCTTTTCTTAGAGTAAATTTCCTCCTCCCTTCCTTTTGCCCTAACTTTGATTCACCTGTCGATTGACATTCTTGCTTCATTACTTGCTGACAGCTCAAAATGCAACCTTGGTCCCTCAGCAAATTACTTCTAATCATTTCCTTCCTTAACATTATCACTTCACTGGGCTGTCGGGAGCATTCAGCAGACTGCGGAAGATCAGAAGCCTGTTGCGGCTCTGAGCTCCAACAGTTTTGGCCTTGAAGCAGATAATCATTTGTAATAGGTGTGCTACTGGATACCTCCCCCAAGACTGGCAAACTCATTTCCCCAGTTTTGAGGGAATGCTTACCACTCCCTGCTCACACTTAAATGGCTCTTTGGAATAAGCCTCAGTCAAACAGAGGTGCCTCCCATGATGCCTGAATGGTTTAATGAAGTAGAGGAGACAAGCTCTTAGATCCTTTTACTCAGTTTAGGTCAGCTCAGAAAACACAACCTAACTTCAGAGCTCACTGTGGGAACAGAAGAGGCTTCACCTGCATCTTCATCTCAATTCCAATTATCCCTCTGCCTCTGCCCGTGCCTGCTTCCTTCAATTCCACAGGCCACCCCCTGCCCCAAGGTAAACCTCCACCTATAGTCTCTACCTCAGTCTCAATTTCTTGGAACCTGATCCAAGGCAACATGAAAACTGCTTCCCCAATTCATCTCCATATTATTTTTTTCATGAAGAAATTTCACTATTACATACCTGTACCAATGGCACAAATTTCTATTTGTTAGATGATGGAGTGTTTGTTTTACAGTGCCTCACATGGTCTTCCGCCACAGGCTCTTTGGCTTGCCTGACCCATGTGAGAGGCCCGGTCATTATTCAGCAGATGACAGGTGTTCATTAAGAGACAGAAACATGGGGCCAGCTGTAAGGGGATTTACATTTTTATTAAACTTCTTTGACTTTGGCTTGGTTTTTTTTTTTTTTTTTTTTTTTTTTTAGAATTGGTCTCATTTTCCCAAATTGTGCACCTGTGCTCATGGCTGGCACTGGCTGAAACCCATTCTTTATTTTCTAATCAAGAGCCAAGTGGGGCACATGTGGATATTGGATAGTGAGTGCCAGAGATTTCACAGTATCACAAGCCACTGGCTTTGTTTCAGAAAATGTTATTGCTTCTAGTCATTACTGTCTACAAGTTAAACAGAAAATGAGTCTTGTGCGAATAGAGGAACCTGTTATAGGTGAGCCTGTAGGCAAATGTGGTAGTTGGAAAGGCTATAAAATGCAGATTCCTGGGCACTATGCCTCAGTCATCCTATTCTGCAGGTTCAGAGTGAGGATCAGACATCAGAAATTTCTTCAAGCATTTCAGGTTACAGTGGTCCAACCTTTCTATTTTGAAAAATGGGACCCTATGTTCTGTGTTCTCTCCCATGCTCCATAAAGAAGTCACCCATTGTGATAATGGGTAAACCAGTTAGTCTGAAGAGTTCTTAATGGGAAGGGACTATGCTGTATTGAACGAAGTTTCAGCTAAACCTGCCTACAACAAAAATGGTGAACATGTATAAAAATAACTAAAAACAGTAAAAATCCAAATGGACTAGTATCATCTCACATAAAATGGTGCCATGTATTTAAATCTTATTTCTATGGTTCCTTTAGATCCTTCCTTCATTCCTGGTACCATTATTTAGCAGGTAGTAGATAAGGTAAACCTAGAATATGTGAGTTTTTTTTTTTTTAATTCAAATGATAAATAAGGGAGTTTAGGTCCCACTGCTATTCACTTAAACCAATGTCTTTTTAAATTCACATGAACTCAAAGACATGCCAAAGACTATTCACAATTTAAAAGAAAATGCAATATATTAACTAGTATTAATTTCCTACTTTTTAAAAAAATTCTGTACCATTTCTATTTTTTGTTTTGTTTTTAAAATTAAAAAAAGAAAAAAGGAAAAGAGAAAAAATAAGAAAATAGG
>RJWT010016415.1:0-19869 GCA_004365215.1 Cuniculus paca | reverse complement strand
CTTGCCAGGCAGGCGCTTAGACCACTGAGCTAGATCCCTAGCCCTGTTTTTGAGACAGGGTCTCACTATGCCATTCAGGCTGGCCTTGAGCTCACTTTGTAGCCCAGGCTGGTCTTGAACTCACAACGATCCACTTGTCTCAGCCTCCTGAGTGCTGGGATTACAGGCGTGAGCCACCACACCCGGCTTAGCTGGAGTTGTATATGCCTCACTTATTTGAATGTCATATTCTTTTTTTATGCTTGGGAAGTTTTCATGAATTATATCTGTAAATAAGGTCCTGATGTCATTTGTCTTGACACCTGCTTCTTCACTCACATATTTAATTCTTAAATTATGCATCTTTGAGTTGTCCACCAGCTGTTGAATTGTTATTTCCTGAGACCTTGTTATTTTTAAGAGATCTTTCCTTTCATGGTCATAGGCTGCAATCCCATCTTCAAGCTTTGAAAGTCTTTAGTTTCCTTCATGTCAACATGCCAGCTATTGAATGAATATTTAATTTTCTGCATATCTCTTTGAATCTGTTTCATACATTCTAAATCTCTCTTATGCTGTTCATTCATGGTTTCCCTCATTTTCCTATGCTCCTCTATTTTTTTATCTGTGTCTTCTTTAGAGATGCTTAGTATTTCTTTTATTATGGTTTTCATTTCTTCTTTTATACCTGGGTTAGAATTTCTGTTCTAATTTCTCTTATAGCTTCCTGAAGTTGTTTCTTCACTTCAGTTGACAACACTTCAGACATTTCAGGCGTGCAATTCTCGATCTCCATGTTTTCCTCTTGTGGAATTGCACTGCTTGGGTTGGGTGCCAGAGATTGCCCTCTCCCTCTTCGTCTTGGCATATTCTTGATTTCTTCCACACCCAAATAGTGTGGTCCCAGGCACCCCAGCCCTGGCCACAACTTCTCTGAAGCTAGGCTGTTTGTGTTTTCTAGCCAGTGCTTGCTACATATATCTGATGTTGGGCACCTGTGTCTCTGCAGTGAACTGGGCACCAAGCCACCTGGGGCTTGCAGGGGAGCAGACCTGGTCAGGCCCTGTGAATCTAAGCTGTTTAGCGATATTGTCTGAAATGCACACGGAAGCGGATCTCCAACCAATCAGCTTCCACAGGTCTTCCCACAACCTGGAGCTCCCAAATGACTGGTGTTTCTGGCTTCCTTCCAAGTAACTTCTGTGGGTCTGCCCACAACCTGGCACTGATGTCAGAAGTGGTTAGCAGTCTTGACCCCGGGCATAACCTGCCCGACTCCAAGATGGAGCCTGGCTGATCACTCTCTCCCCCTTGGGGTGGGGTGGGGGTGGAATTCCAAGCACTCACCAGCAGCCAGCACAGATCTCCATGTCTGCCACTCTCCTTCACCCCCATGCCTCTCTGCAGAGACCTCTGGGGTCGACCACAGCTGCGACCATGACCGCAACCACGACCGTGCGTGTCTCCAGGCTCAGCAGGTCTTCTGGCAGGGTGAATCTGGCTCCAGGCTGAGGCGCTGCCAGCCACCACCTTCTTCTTCATTTAAATTCTTTTTATTCTCTTTGTGGGCTTCAATTCATATTTTAGATTCTTCCTTGGTTCTGGGGACCCACTTGCTTCCTTCTTGTCCTCTCCATGATGTTATAGTCCAGCATCTGAACTGTTTCTCTCAGAGAGACAGTTTACTCTGCTGCTTACAGTTCTGCCATCTTTAGCTCCACTCCAAAAAATTAAATCTCTTAACAGGAATGAAGAGGGGGAAAGTGCATACTAGTGGTAAAGAGCAAGTCTCTTGATACAGCGACCTCAGTGCATTCTGCAGTTCTCTTCAGGTCATCTTGGCTTTATTGCAAAATTTCAAAATGGCTGCTGCCTTCTCTAGCACCTAGTATAGAGAATGACATATTTTAGAGATTTTATTATTTATTCAACAAAAATCTAGTTTTTACTTTCTGGTAAAAATTTAAAAGTGGTTTAAAAATATATATGACTATTTACATCTCTAAGAATTATGCTTGAAAAGCTGTAAGACAACATTTTGGAGCCAGGCAGTGGTGCACTCCTGTAATCCCAGTACTCAGGAGGCTGAGGCAGGAGGATCATTGCTAGTTCAAGACCAGCTTGGGCTACAAAGTGAGCCCAAGGCCAGCCTGAACTACACAATGAGACCCTGTCTCATTGTGAGAAAGAAAAAAAAAACCAAAACCAAAAAAATCCTACAACATTTCATATTTAAATTTTATTTTCTCTTGATACATCATGGTGCATGTTTCCATGGATGGAGGAAAGGGAAAGGGAATTTTAAGAAAAGGAATGTTGTAAAATGAAAAATCTAAAGGCAACCAACAGAAAAGAAAGATTAAAAATGGGATAATAAAGTGTGGGACCAAAACACAGCCTCTCTGGGACCTGGAATCAAGATACTCAAAAAACAATGACTTATTGAAGAAAAAAAGAAATAGCTTTCCAGGAATGAAGAGCAAGCTGATAGGAAAACTGGAAACTACAGAGACACTGGAAACTCACAAGACCACAGAAAAGAATGAGGCAGCCCACAACACTAACTGTATTCCAGGAAGGGGTCCATCTTTGCTAACATGAGGTAAGCCCCAATGGGATTGGCAGCCTCAAGAAGAAACAATGGACCAGGCCAGCAGCACTAGCCTCAAGAAAATTTCATACTTATTGTAAACTGCAAAAACAGTCTGGAATTTTACTCTGAAAGTTACCACTTCCACATGGCAGACTAGAATTGAACAGAAATCCAGTACAGTGCCTGCCATATTTGAGTGATTAATCAGGAGACATATTGGGAAGGGGTTAATTTTTTAACACTGAGCTACACCAGGAACCAGAATCCATAGGGCAACTACACTTCAGGGGTTCTAGGGTCACTCTACCAGTGAGTAGGTGGGAGATGGCCACAAGAGACAATGAGTGGGTGTGGGGTAGTCACAGACCCACTGAAAAGTTTCAGCTGATGCTAGGAAGAACATGGTGGGTGGTGTCCTGACCTCCAGGGTGAGAAACCAGACTGTTATATGTGCTTTTTGTAGGGGCTTGGGTCCAGTGAATTGCTTGACCCCACCCTGCTGCCTAAATCCAGCACAAAACTCAGTATTGTTTGATTTCTCCATCTTGCAACCTGGGCAGGGATACATCTTGGCTTGGGTGATTGCCACAGCCTGGGGTGTACAGACAGAGGGGTTTCTGAAATGGGGCCACCTCACAAATCCACAGACTACAAAGTTAGGAGAGAAAGCAGTGACTTGGGACACAAAACTAGCAGTGGCTGGAGCGACTACAGCCCTGAACACCCTTGAATGATCACTTCCACCAGAAAGGTGAGACAGCACTCAAAAAAAGAATGTTTTGAAACAAAGTACTTAGTAGGGACTCACTACCCATCCTACACATCTGGTGGATGCCAATACCCCAGACCCTGGAAAAAAACCACTCATTCAAACACATGGAGGAATTTTTGGACACATTTCTCTGTCTCTCTCTTTTCTTTTCTTTTCTTTTCTTTTCTTTTCTTTTTTTTTTTTTTTTGCAGCACTGGGAATTGAACTCATGACCTCACGTTTGCCAGGCAGGTGCTTAGGGCCACTGAGCTAAATCCCCAGCCCTTGTCTTTTTGAGACAGGGTCTCACTATGCCATTCAGGCTGGCCTTGAGCTCACTTTGTAGCCCAGGCTGGTCTTGAACTCACAACAATCCTCCTGTCTCAGCCTCTCGAGTGCTGGGATTACAGGTGTGAGCCACCATGCCTGGCTTTTTTTTTTCTTTTCTTAGAGGGAGATGAAGGTAGTAAGGTTGAGGGTGTTTTCTCTTTCCTTTCCTTTGCTTTTTTTCTCCTTTTTCTTATTTGTTCTTTTCTGTTACTTTAATTCTGTTACTTTTCTTTTACTTCTCTTTTTCAGTTATTATTATGTTATGTATTTTTATTAGTACATGTTTGCATTAAATAATGATGAAATTCTTTGTGGGGAATTGGTACATATACATAATACATCTCAATTCCCCTTTAATTCTCTTTCCCTCCCCTTCCTCCTCTTCCGTACACTTATCGATCTCCTTCCCATTAGAACAACATTGATCTGTGGGGAGTAGCTGAAGCTGGAAATCAATCACACAGGTGGGGCTAAAGCAAAGCCAGCCCTGAGAACCTGTAGAGTCTAAGTGAACCACATGAACAAGCTGTTCCTGCTCTGAAAAGGCAAAGTGCCCAGGTAAACCAGGCAAACAAGTTGCTGGGCAGTGGGGTTGAAATTGACATCATCTCCTGAGTGTATAAACAAACCTGCCACAGGGGTGGAGCAGCTCCTTCTCTCCCATCAGGAGAGAGGGCTTCACCTGACCTCAGGTTCCTCTCTTTTATTTTCCTAACCTCTCACCATGTTTTCCCCAGGGGATCATCTAAAACTGCAGCCAGATGCAGTATCTATCTACCTGCATCCTAGGCTCTAATTTTTACTTTTCTCTTTAGTAATATTTTTGCTATCTCATATAAGAGAAACCATGCCATATTTAAACCTGTATGTCTGATTTATTTCACTTAAGATTATGGTTTCTGGGGGCATCCATTTTTCTACAAGTGACTTGAGTTTATCTTTTATGGCACAGCAGTAGCCTATTATATATAAATACCACATTTTCTTTATCTTTTTATCTGATGGACATTTAGGCTACCTTCATGATTTAGTTATTATGAGTTGTGTTGCTATAAAAATGACTATGCATGTATCATTGTAATATGATGTCTTTAACCCTTTGAGAAGAGACAGACAAGGGGAATAGCTGGGTCAAGTGAAATTTCTTGCTTTAGTTTCTTGATGAATCCCTATATGAATAGGATTCCATAGTGATTGTATTAGTTTACATTCTCACCAACAATATAAAAGGGCTCTTACCTGCAACCTCACCAGCATTTGTTATTATGTGACTTCTTGATGATAGTCATGCTTTCTAGAGTATAACAGTGTAGTTTTAATTTACATTTCTCTAATGATCAGAGGTGTTGAACATTTTTTCATATGTTTATTGGCCACTTTTCTTTCTTATGAGAAGTGTTCATTCATTTTTTTTCTTGTTCTATAGGTTTTCTCTTCACTCTGTTGGTTGTTACCTTTGCTATGCAAAAGTTATTAATTTAATATAATTCCATTTGTTGGTTATTGGTAGTATTACTTTTGCCATTGGGATTCTATTCAGAAAGTCCTTGTCTATGTGTATGTCTTCAAGAATTTTACCTACTTTATCTTCCATCAGGTTGTTTCTGTTTTAACATTTAGATCTTTAATCTAGTCAATTTTAGTTGAGTATGTCCTGAGGAATATGGGTCTAGATTGAATCTTCTGCATGTGCATAGCCAATTTTCCCAGCACCATTTATTAAAAAGACTGCCTTTCCTGCAATGTATGTTTTTGTGAAGGATCCAATAGCCTAATGTGCATGGCATTGTTTCTGCTTCTTTTGTTCTGTACTGTTGATCTATGTGTCTGCTTCATGTGCCAATGCCTTGCTGTTTTTATCTGTGTAGCTTTGTAATATGACTTAAAACCCAGAATTGTGATGCTGCTTTGATCTTGTTACCCATGATAGTATTTTCCATCCTGAATCTCTTGTAAGGCTGCTGAATTTTAAAAATTTTTTTTGCTAGTTCTCTGAGGGATGCTTTTGGTAATTTTATTGGAATTGTGTTAAATCTTTATCTCAGTTTTGGAAGTATGACCATTTTATTTTATTTTTTTAAGTTCATTTTACTTCAAGGAGAAAAAGATAAAAGAAGAAAAAATTACTAAAACAAAATTTCAAAACACATCAATCAAGGAGCAACAATGGTACATACATTGTGCATTGTCATCCCCAAATCATTCACCCAGAGCATAAGACATCTGCATTTAATTGTCTGAACAATACCAGAACCTATATTTGTCTTCAGAGAACTCAGGCAAATAAGTAGTATAACTATCTTAACTATATTTTAATATACATATACATATGTTGTTTATATTGTTTCAACCTTTCACACTAATGAGACAATACAATGTTTACATATGTTATGGTTTGTAGGTGGACCCCCCCAAGCTTCATGTAGTCATGGAAGTGGCTGAATCTAATGTTTATGATTGATTTGTTGTGTAGCGATGGGATTGGTGGTGTAAGTTCTGCACTCGCCCAAGGGTGGAGCCAACATACAATGTAAGGTCAAAATGGGGGCATGTTTTTTCCTCCTTGGCATGGTTTGCTCTTGCTGCTTGCAGCCACCATGAATGGCTGCCCCTTAGCCATACCACCCTGCCATGGAACCAGCTGAGTATGGACTGAAACCCCCAAAACCGTAAGAAATAAACATCTCTTTCCTTCACTTTGGGTGTCAGATATTTTGTCTCATAAATGAGAGAAAAGTAACCAAGACAACATAGATGTGTCTTATTTATTTCACTAATGAGTGTGGTCCTAACTTGCATCCATTTCTCCAGTTTATCCCTCTTTATGACTGAGTAGTACTCCATTGTATTAAAATACCACATCTTTTTTATCCATTCCTCAGTCAATGGGCATTTAGGTTGTCTCCAAGATCTGGCTATTACAAATTGTGCTACTATAAGCATGGGTACACATATATCACTGTGGTATGATGTTTTTAATTTTGCTGGGAAGATACCCAGAGAGGGAATAGCTGGGCTGAATGGGACTTCTAGTCCTAGTTTTTTGAGGAATCTCCACACTGATTTCCTCAGTGGTTGCACCAGTTTGCATTCCCACCAAGAGTGAAGAAGTGTTCCTTTTCCCCCACAGCCCCTCCAGCATTTGTTATTGCTTGATTTCTTGATAATAGGCATTCTTTCTGGGGTGAGATGGAATCATAGTGTTGTTTTAATTTGTGTTTCTTCAAAGACAAGTGATGCTGAACATTCTTTCATAATTTATTTTTTGTTTATATTTCTTCATCTAAGAAGTGTGTATTTATCTCAGATGCCCACTTTTGGACTGAGTCTTTAAATCTGGGAGGACTGATTATTTTGAGTTCTTTATATGTTCTCAACAGTAACCCTTTTTCTGAGGGACAACTGGCAAACCTTTTTTCCCACATTGTGGGCTGTCTCTTCACTCTGTTGGTGGTTTCTCTTGCTGTGCAAAAACTTTTCAATAGGGTGAGATCCCAGTGATTGTCATCCCAGTGGTTTCTTTGTGATAGTTCCTGTGCAATTGAGATTTTGTTCATAAGGTCTTTGCCTACACCAATGTCTTCAAGAGTTTTACCTACTCTACCTTCCAGCAGTTTTAATGTTTCTGTTTTAATATTAAGATCTTTGAGGGCTGGAGATTTAGCTCAGTGGCATTAGCACCTGCATGGTGTGCACAAAGCCATGAGTTTGATCCCCAGTACCAAAAAAAAAATCTTTGACCCATTCTGATTTTAGCTGAGTACATGATGAAAGATATGGGTCCAGTTTTAATCTTTGGCATATGTGGAGCCAGTTTTTCTAGCACCATTTATTAAGGAGGCTATCTTTCTTCCAGTGAATGTGTTTGGCACCTTTGTCAAAGATAAGGTGGCTTAGTGTGTCTGCACACACTAAGTTGTTTCTGCATCATCTAATCTGTTCACTGATTTTCAGGTCTGTTTTTTTTTCCAGTACCACACTTTTTATATCACAGTAGCTTTATAGTATAATTTCAAGTCAGGGATTGTGATGCTCCCTGTCTTGTCTTTGTTCTCCAGGATTGCCTTTGCTATTCTAGGTCTCTTCTGGTTCCAGATGAATTTTAGGATTGTTTTCTCTAATTCTGTGAGCTATGCTGTTGAAATTTTGATTGAGATTGCTGCATTGCATCTGTATAACACTTTTGGAAGTATGGCCATTTTTATTATACTGGTTCTTCCTACCTAAGAGCATGGGATAGCTCTCCATATTCTAATATCCTCTTCAATCTCCTTTTTTAGAGTACCATAATTTTCAATATAGAGGTCTTTGACATCCTTTATTAGATTGATTCTTAGCTTTTTTTGTCTTTTTGGATGTTATTATAAAAGGTATTGTTCCCCTGATTTCTCTCTCAGTGAGTTTGTTATTTGTGTACAGTAAGGCTATTCATTTTTGAGTGCTGACTTTGTAACCAGCTACGTGGCTGAATTTGATTATTAAATCTAGTACTCCTTTGGTGGAGTATTTGGGGTCTTCTAAGTAGAATATCAGGTCCTCTGTAAATAATGATAGTTTAACTTCTTCTTTTCTATCATTATTCCTTTTATTTCTTTCTCTTTTCTAATTTCTCTGGCTAAAGTTTCCAGGACTATGTTGAATAACAGTGGAGACTGGACATCCTTGTCTTATTTCTGATTTTAGAGAGAAAGCTTTCAGTTTTTGTCCATTTAGCATGATGTTGGCTGTTGGTTTGTTGTAGATGGCTTTTATCAGATTGAGATAAAGACTATCTATTACAATTTTCTGTAGGTTTTTTTATCATGAAGGGATGCTGGACTTTGTCAAAAGCTTTTTCTGCATCTATTGAGATGATCATATGATTTTTGTCCTTAACTCTGTTAATATGATGTATTACATTTATAGATTTACATATGTTGAACCATCCCTATATCCCTGGGATGAATCCCACTTGATCATGGTGTACAATCTTGACAATTTGCTGCAGTCTGTTTGCCAGTATCTTATCAAGGATTTTTGCATCTATGTTCATTAGGGAAATTGGCCTGTAATTCTCTTTCTTACTTAGGTCCTTCTCTGGTTTTGGTATCAGGGTAATGCTTCCTTCCAGGAATGAATTTGGAAGTATTGCTTCCCTTTCAATTTCATTAAAGAGTTTGAGAAGTAGTGGTGTTAGGTCTTCTCTAAATTTCTCATATAATTCAGCAGTGAATCCATCAGGGCCTGGGCTTTTCTTTGTTGATAGACTTTTATTTATATCTTTGATTTCATGTAATGATATTGGTTTATTTAGGATTTTGATATCTTCTTGATTGAGCTTTGGTAATTAATATGTATCCAGGAATTTGTCCATTTCTTCTGTATTTTTCATCTTATTAGAATACAAGTTTTCAAAGTAGGTATAGATGATTTTCCGGTTTTCTTCAGGGTCTGTTGTGATTTCACCATTTTCATTCCTAATTGCTTCAATTTGAGTCTTTCCTTTTTTAAAAAATAAGGTTGGCTAAGGGTTTGTCAATTTTATTTAATCTTTGAAAGAACCAACTTTTTGATTCATCAATTCTTTGTATTGATTTTTTAGTCTCCAGTGTGTTAATTTCTGCTCTGATCATTGTAACTTCCTCCCTTTTATGAGCTTTTGATTTAGCCTGCTCTTCTTTTTCTAGAAGTTTGAGGTTCAACAATAAGTTGTTTATATGTGCTTGCTCTGTTTTCCTGCTATGGGTATTAATTGCTATAAATTTCCCTCTTAAGATTGCTTTCATTGTGTCCCACAAGTTCTGGTATGTTGTATTGTCATTATCATTCAACTGTAAAAACTGTTGAATTTCTTCTTTAATTTCATCTGTGACCCAGTGGTTGTTCAGTAGGGTGTTATTTAATTTCCATATGTTTATGAAGTTCTTGTGGTTTCCTTTGGCATTGATTTCCAGTTTCATTTGCTGTGGTCTGATAGTATGCACAGGATAATTTGAATTCCTTTGCACTTACTTAAGCATGTTTTATGAGCCAGTATATGGTCTATTTTGGAGAATGTCCCATGTGCAATTGAGAAGAATGTGTATTCTGGGTGGAACACTCTATAGACATCTACTAAGTCCATTTGCTCAAAAGTTTGATTTAGTTCTAATATTTCATGATTGATTTTTGTCTAGTTGATGTATCTTTTTGTGACAGTGGGGTACTGGAATCTCCCAATACAATTCTATTAGGGCTTATTTGATTTTTCATGTCCGTTAGTCATTGTTTTGTGTAGTTGGATGCACTGGTATTTGATGCATATATATTTATGATTGTTATCGCTTCCACTTAGATTGTTCCCTTTATGAGCATGTAGTGAGCTTCTTTATCTCTCTTAATCAGTCTTGGCTTCAAATTCACTTTGTCTGCAAATAGAATAGCTACTCCTGCTTTTTTCTGGGCTCCTGTTTCATGGAGTATTGTTTTAAATTTTTGACTTTCAGTCTATGAATTTCTTTTTGAATTAAATGTGTTTCTTGTATGCAGCATATTGTTGGATCTTGCTTCATGATCCATTCTGCCCATCTGTGTCTTTTGATTGGTGAATTGAGACCATTAATATTGATGGTTATAACTGATATGTATTGACTTATCCTTGCCATGTTATTTTCCTATTGTTGGCTCCCCTCCTTTCTTCCTTTCCTCTAATTTTTTTTAAAGAGAATAAAACCAAATGAAATAAAACAGAATAGAGTCAATCAAAACAAAACAATGACTGTGATACAGGACTTCAAAACAAGATAACAGGAAACCTTTAATAGCTACCATAACATCTCTTGTTATCTTCAAAGTTGCTGCCCATACCATCAGACACAATACAATCAAACAAAACAAAATAGAATAAAGTCAATCAAAACAAAACAATGAAAGCAATACAGGGTTTCAAAACAAGATAATAGAAATCAATAATGGCTACCATAATATATTTTGTTATGTTCGAAATAGCTTTCCTTGCCATGAAATATAATAAAATCAAACATAACAAAGCAGAATAAAACCAGACTAAACAGAACAATTAAAACAGGCTTTCAAAACACAACAATAGATTACCAATGGCCACTGCCTTCCCTTTTTAGACATTTCCTCCCTTGGCACTTTTACAGTATTTATTGTGCACTTTGGATCCCACTAACTCCTTTAGTTTTTTATACTAGGGAGACAACAGAATGTTCACCCATGTGACCCTGAACCATTTCACCCATGACAATGATCTCATGTTGTATCCATTTACCTACAAGAGCCTTAAGGTTATCTTTCTTTGTAGCCGAGTAGCTTTCCATTGTATAAAAATGCCATATCTTTCTTATCCACTCTGCAGCTGCTGGGCAAGTTAGTCCCACTTCTTTCTGGTTCCCTGTTACATAGAGCATTGTTTTCTCTCCTTTGACTTTCAGTCTGTGAACCCCCTTTCAACTTAAATGTGTTTGTTGGATAATGCATATTGATGGATCCTGTCTTCTGATCCACTCTGCCTGTGTTTCTTTTTATTGGTGAGTTGAGGCCATCTACATTAATGGTTAAGGCCAACATGCACTGGTTCATCTTTGCCATGCTATTTTCCTGCCATTGGCTGCCTACTTTTCCCCTCCATTCAATTGTCTGCACTGCTCGGTGATTCCCCTCTACAGCTGTTCCTGGAACTGTGGTCTTTTTTACCTGTCTCTAGAATGTCCTTTAGTATTCTTTGTAGGGTTGCTTTGGTGGTCATGAATTTCTTCAGTTGTTCTTTGTCATGGAAGTACCTTGTTTCTCCATTAATTTTGAAAGACAGTTTTGCAGGGTCCATCAGTCTGGGTTGGAAGTTGTTTTCTTTCAGGACTTTCAATACTTCAGCCTCTTCTTGACTTGATGGTTTGTGTTGAGAAGTCTTTTGTGATTCTGATGGGTTTTTCTTTATAGGTTGGAGGCCAGAGACTGCCTTGTCTTCTTAGTCTTGACATTTTCTTGGGTTCTTCTGGACAAGTGGGTAGTGGGGTCCCAGGCACTTCCCGCATTGGCTACAATTTCTCTGAAGTGTGACTGTTTGGTTCTCCTGACCACTGCTGGCTATGGATATCTGATGGTGGCCATTGGGTGTGCTGGTGCAGGGCTGGCTGCTGCTTTTCCCAGTCTGCCTTGGCTACCGGAGGTGGGGAGCCTCCACAATGGCAGCGGGAGTGTGCATGGAGGTAGGGCTGGCTGCTGCCTCCCAGACCTGTCCTTTCCTCTAATTGTTTGCCTTCCCTTGTGAATTCCTTCTGTTGGGGTTCATGGAACTGTAGTCCTTATTATCTCTTTCTAGAATGTCTTTCAGAACATTTTGGAGTGCTGGTTTGTTGGTCATAAATTTCCTCAGATGTTCTTTGTCAAGGAAGTATCTTATTTCTCCATCAATTTTGAAAGATAATTTTGCAGGATATATCAATCTGAGTTGAAAGTTGTTTTCCTTTAGAACTTGGAGAACTTCACTCCAAGCTCTCCTTGACTTCAGATTTTGTCCTAAGAAGTCAGCTGTGATTCTGACTGGCTTTCCTTTATAGGTCATTTGTTTCTTTTCTCTAATAGCTTTTAAGATTCTATTCCTGTGTTGAATTTTGGAATCTTGACTGTGACATGCCTGGCTGTAGATTTTGTTTTTTTTTTTAATCATTGCTAAATGGAGTTCTATGTGCTTTGTTTATCTGTATGTCAAATTCTTTTTCTCTACCAGGAAATTTTCTGTCATGATGCCTGTGAACATTTTTTTTAATGTCATTTGTAGTATTTCCTGCTTGTTCATTGACTCCAATTAATCTTAAGTTATTCTTCCTTGTCTCATTTAGCAGCTGCTGGATTTATTTTTCATGGCTTCTTGCTATTTTTGAGAAATCTTATTTTTCCTGGTCACTAACGGCAAGCCTGTCTTTGATACCTGAGATCCTGTCCTCACACTGGCCTAATATGCTTTGAATACTTTCATTTTTTCCTTTCTCTCTCTCTCTCTCTCTCTCTCTCTCTCTCTCTCTCTCTCTCTCTCGTGCCAGGGATCAAACTCATGACCTCATGCTTGCTAGGCAGGTGCTTATGCCACTGAGCTAAATCCTTGGCCTGCTTTGAATACTTCCAATGGAATTTTTACTGTCCTGGATATCTACTTGATTCTGCTTTATGGGTTCCATTTCTTTCCTATGCTGAGTTTCCATAATTTTCTTAAGCTTGTCTATTTTTTGTCTATGTCTGTACTAATATTGCTAAGCATGGTGTGTATTTTGGTAATCTCTGTAGTTATCTGAGAGATTATTTGTGATTTCAATTTTTTCCAGAGCCTCATTCAATTGCTTTTTTGTTACCACTTCAGAGTGGTTTGGTGGGGGGCTTTCAGATTGTCTCACCTCATTGCCCCCTGGATTTGCTTTTGGTGGTCTGGATGTCTGGGGTTGCATTTTGCTTAAGTGTCTTCTCATTTTCTTTTCTCTCTCTTTTTAGTTTAATTCTTGGGGTGATACTTGTAAGTTGCCTATGGCGAGTTGCTTTATTGCTAGTATTTAGGATCCTTAGGTGATGACTACTTCTCTAAGGTATCTTCCAGGCATAGCTGGTTTTTAGGTTTTTGAGTCTGTTGGAAGACCTTATTTCTTCAGTTTGTTGGAGATGAGAAGTTGTTATTTATTTGGCCTAGTCCCTGGTTCTTTGGTACTGTACCACCATATTTTCTATAACCCTTAGTCAATCTCAGTCATGGAATACCAGGATCAACAGCTGTTTAGAACAATTATGTCAATTTTGGCTATAGTGGTACCAATAGTATCAAACATTGCATAGAAAACAACAAACTGAGCTAACCCTTCATTTGCAACTTTTAACTGTATGAATTAGATTTGTGATTATATAACAAATTGTAAAACAAACCAGATAATTGTATGCAATATACAAGTTCATAATGTGTCAGTTTTGCCTGTGGGGGTTAAAATTTTAAAAATTTAAAAGTGGAAGAAGAGAAAGAGATTAGAAGTAAGGTTGGAGAACAAAGGAGATCATGCCAACTTGAGGAAACTGGTGCAGAAGACAGAAGGAAAAGAGATGGAAGAGATAAAAGGAAGAAGAGAGGAGAACCACATCCACAAAGAGGTTAGGGACCACTTTCACATTCATAAAAATAATGAAGGAGAAAGAAGGAGAAGAAAAAATAAAACCAAAAAAGAAAAAGAAAAACAAACAGTCCACTTCTGGGATTCTCTCCAGTTTCACTAGTAGACAACCTGTGGAAACAGAGTCCCAAATCATGCTGACCTATCCCAGCAAGTCAGTAGTTGCTTTATGGTGGTAGTGGATAATCTCAGCAGGCCAGCTCTGAGACCTGACCCATTGCGCTTGCCACAGTCCAAGAAATTTCCATGGGTCTGTGCCTAGCTGGGAGCTGCTAGAGGAAGCTGGCAGCAATTCTGGGTTCTGAGCTCAGCCAGCCTATCTCCAAAATGTCTCCTAGCTTATCGCTCTCTCCTGCAGGAGGACTAAGTTCTCTGCACTCCCTCCAGCCAGTGCAGCCCTCCAGGTCTCCTTCTCCCCTCCACTGCTGCATCTCTCTACAGAGGCCTTTGGGATCACCAGCCTGCACCATCACTGTGACCTGGCATCTCCAGGTTCAAACAGCCCCTCTCAGGCAGCAAGTCTTATCTCAGGATGAAGGTGCCACCAGCTACTGCCTTCTTCTTTGAAGTTTTTCATTTCACTTTCTCTGTGGGCTTCATTTTTCCCTTCAGATTCTTCCTGGGTCCAGGGTACCCACTTCCTCCCTTGTCTTCCTTATGATGCTATATTCCAGCATCTGAGTGGTGACTCTCAGAGAGGCTGTTTTCTCTGCTGCTTACTGCTCCACCATCTTCCTGGAAGTTTCTGCCTCTCCAGGAATCCAAGATATTTTTCCATTTTCTGATGACCTCTTTGATCTCCTTTTATGTTTCTATGGTTTTTGTTATAGAGTTCTTTTATTTTGTTAGGTTAAAAATTAAGTACTTAATTTTTCTTGGTGTTATTGTGAATGTATTGCTTTCCTAATTTCCTTCTCAGTGGTTTCACTATTGGTGTATAGGAATGCTACTCATTTTGTGTGTTGATTTTGAATCCTTTTACACCACTGATTTGGTTATTAATTCTAGGAGGCTTTTCGTGAAATTTTTTGGGTCTTCTATGTAGAAGGTCATGTTTTGTTTTGTTTTGTTTTTTTGCGGCACTGGGGATTGAACTCATGACCTTGTGCTTGCCAGGCAGGCGCTTAGGCCGCTGAGCTAGATCCCCGGCCCTAGAAAATCATGTTTTCTGCAAAGAATGACACTTTAAATTCTTTCTTGACTATCCATATACCTTTTACTTCTTTCTCTTGCCTGATTGGTCTGGCTAAGTTTTTGAATGATATATTGAACAGGAGTGGTGATAGTGGATATACTTGTTCCTGATTTTAGAGAAAAAGCTTTCAACTTCTCTCCTTTAAGTATGCTTGTTTCCAGTAATGACTTTAGAAGTACTGCTTCCCTTTCTATTTCATTAAAGAGTTTGAAGATTACTGGCATTAGATCTTCTCTAGAGTTCTTATAGAATTCAGTAGTGAATCTGTTGGGACCTGAGCTTTTCTTAGTGGGCAGTTTTTTAAAATTACTTTTTCAATTTCACTGGCTGATATTGGCTTACATACAATTTTTATATCTCCTAAGCTAAGCTTTGGTAGTTCATATGTCTCTAGAAATTTGTTTAGCTCTTATAAATTTTCCATTTTATTAGAGTTCAGGTTCTCAAGGTAGTTACCAACAATCTGGTTTTTGGTAGAATTAAATAGTCTAACTGCATGAATTTGGGTCTTTTCTCTGGTAAGAATGGCTAAGGGTTTGTCAATTTTGTTTAGTCTTTCAAAGAACCAACTCTTTGATTCATCTATTACTTGTGTATTTTTTTAGTCTCAATTTCTTTAATTTCTGCCTTGATCTTTGTAATTTCCTTTCTCACCCTACCTTTGGGTTTGTATTATTCTTGTTTTAGGGCCTTGAGAAACTAATTCCTTGAATTTCATCTGTAACCAATTGATTATTCAAGAGGGCATTATTTAATTTCCATGTGTTTGTATAGTTTCTGTGGTGTCATTTGTCATTGGTTTCTAGTTTTGGTGTACTATGGGCCAATAAAATACATGAGATGACTTCAGTTCTTTTGCACTTACTAAAGCATGCTCTATGGGCTAATATGTGGTATATTTTAGAGAAAGTCCCATGTGCTGCTGAAAAGAATGTATACTCAGTCACTGTTGAATAGGACACTCTCTAGATATCTATTAAGTTTATTTCTTCAAAGTTTTGGTTTGACTTTGATACTTCTTTGTTGAGTTTTTTTTCTAGTTGATTTATCCATTTGGACAGTGGGATATTAAGGTTGCCCGTTACAATTGTATTGGGGTGTAAAGGGCCGGGGATCTAGCTCAGTGGCCTAAGCACCTGGCTGGCAAGTGCAAGGTCATGAGTTCAATCCCTGGTGCTGCAAAAAAAAAAATTAGGTCACAAAGTTTGTATTGGGGTGTTCTGATTTTTCTTCTCCAATAATGTTTGTTTTATAAAATTGAGTGTGCTGGTATTTGGTGAATATATATTTATAATTAATCTTTCTGTTGAGTTGTTCCTTTAACAAATATGTAATAACCTTCTTTATCTCTTCTGATCAGTCTTGGCTTGAAATCCACTTTGTTTGAAATTAGGATAGCAACTCCTGTGTTTTTTTTCTGGGTTCTCTAGTGGGATATTGTTTTCTATCCTTTGATTTTTAATCTGTATATTTTTAAATTAAATGTATTTCTTGTATGCTAGATATTTATTGGGGGCTGATCAGTTCCCCCATCTGTGAAAGGATGAAATAAGAAACAGAGACAAATTTAGTAATGCATGACACCGCAGCCAGGAGGTCAGTGTCTCAGGTTGGGCAGAGACAGACACTCCAAGTCAGTCGATGTTTATTGGGTAATAATCAGAGGGATTACTGGATGACTCAGAGGGCAGTGATGACCTCATGCTGAGAAGGTCTTATGCTGATGAGGATGGTGGGGAGAGATGGCGGGTTTAGGAGTTTGTCCTTTCCCCAAGGTAAAACTCTGTTTTTATTACTACTGGGTTCTCAAGGAACCAGAGTGTCTTCAACTGATGCAATCTTTCCCTGGGGCATCACAGGAGGCCTGAACTATGACCAAAGGCACAGAATTATGTTCCCACATATGATAGCCAGCCCACATGGCAAGACACTAGGCCTCAGAGAAGCCCTAACCACAATTTAATTGTGAAATGATTTTTACCCAACAATTATGTGGAATCGTGCTTGACAGATATTGCTGAATTTTGTTTCTGTATCTGTTCTGCCAATCTGTGTCTTTTGATTGGAGAATTGAGACCACACTGAGAGTTATTACTAAGAGGTACTGATATTTTCCTGTCCTTGTATTATTTTTCTCTTGCTGATTTCCTCATTTCCCCCTTTTTAGTTAGCTGCTCATCTCATCAGGTGTATTAATTCTATTTTATGTATAGCATTATTGGCTTTGTCTCATTCTAAGATATTCTTGAAAATTTCTTGTAATGTAGGTTTAATGGTCATGAATTTAATGAGATTCTACTTGAGATAGAAGTACCTTATTGCTCCATCAATTTTAAAGGAAAAATTTGCAGAATACATAATTTGGGGTTCAAAGTTTTTAACTTTTAGGTATTGCAATGCTTCACTCCAAGCCCTCCTGGTCTTTAAGATTTGTGTAGAGAATTCTGCTGTGATTCTAATGGGTTTACCTTTATATGTGATTCGTTACTTTTATAGAAAGCTTTTAAGATTTCTTTCTCCTGTAATGAACTTCTGCCATGGAGATGTTCTCTTTTGGTCATGGCTATAAGGGGCCTAAAATGCCTCACTTATCTGTATGTTTATTTCTTTTCCTATATTAGGGGAGTTTTCTACCATTATTTGTGTGAACAGAATTTTTTTATGCCCTTTGAGTTATCTTCTGATTTTTTATTTATTCCCATTATTCTTAGATCTGTTTTCTTTGCACCATCTGGCAACTTTTTGGATCCAGTTTTCATGTTGTCTTGTTTTTAAGATGTCTTTGAGTACTTGGGCTTTGAATGCATCATTGTCTTTAGAGCTGACATTCTGTCCTTGCATTGGTTGGTTCTACTGCTCAAGCTTTCAATGTGATTTTTTAATATCTTGGATTTCTTATTGAAGTCTTTTAATGGTTTCTAATTCTTTGTTAAACTTGTAAACTCTAAATCATGTTTTGGATTATTTTTGTTTAGCTCACTGGCTTTTTATTAGTGTCTTCTGAAAGTTCTTACATATTTTTTGCTATTACTTCCATTATCTGTTTTGTTGTATCTTTTCTAATCCCACTGAATGCTTCTTTGAGCTGCTTTATAACCTCCTTTCCTATCCTTTCAATTAACTCAGGTGTGTAGCTTATGCTAGTCTGCCCTCTGGTATTCCCTGGACTGGTGTTGGGGCAGTTGGAAGTTTTTGGAGGCACTTTGTTGCTTTTTCTTCTCAAGTGTCTAGTGTGTTTGTGTGTGTATGCTCGTTTTGTGCTGAGAGTTGTGGATGCTTATAGTCTAAAGATTGTTAGCACTATAGAAGTCTTTGGTTGCTTTTAAGTGTTCTACTTTAAGTATGGTTAACCATTAGCTTTATTCCTAGTATCAAAGATTCCATAGCAGATATCCATTCCTGAGGGATGTTGTCTAGTTGTAGGTGGTTCTTGTTCTTTGTGTCTGTCTGAAGAACCTACCTTCCCAATGTGTTAAAGATTGGAAGTTATGTATTTGACTCAGCACCTAATCCTTTGGTACTGGATTATGGTGACTATAATGATCCCATACAATCACAGTGTTGTCATACAGGAAAGAAAAACTGATTATAGCAAGTATGGTACCCCAGCTAAAGCAGTACAGTTAACAATAACAACAGTCTTGAGCACAGCGTGGCTACTGTCAAACTCTGGTAACTCTCAGCCTAATACCTGTAACCATAGAAGCAAATTGCACAGTTAAGTAACAAAATGCAACAAATACCAGTAACCTGTGTGTAATGATTTCCCATTTAATGGAGTGAGTTCACTCTTTTCCTAGGGAGATTACAAGGGATGGGGGCAAGATAGAGAGATGAATGTGGTCCAATATGGTAGTAGCAAGGCTGGAGGGCAAAGAATCTTCACCCAAGTTTTAGAAAACTGGAGTACACAGGAGGAATGAAAGAGAGGACACAGGAGGAATGAAAGAGAGGACACAGGAGAAATGAAAAAGAGGACACAGGAAGAATGAAAGAGAAAGCAGAAGAGTATTGAGGTGACCCAGGAAAGAAGAGACAATGTTTATTCACATGAAAGTATCATAAAATCAAGCAAGATAGTTGACAAAAGAGAGCAAGGAGATGAGAAGATGAAATAAAAAACAAGATAATAAATCTAAGGAGTGGGGGAGGAGCTAAAGATGGCGGAACAGGAAGCAGCAGAGTAAACAGTCTCTCTGGGAGAAACAGTTCAGATGCTGGAATACAACATCATGGAGAGGACAAGAAGGAAGGAACTGGGTCCCCTGAACCGAGGAAGAATCTAAAATATGACTCAAAGCCCACAAAGAGAATAAAAAGAATTTAAATGAAGAAGAAGGTGGTGGCTGGCAGCACCTCAACCTGGAGCCAGATTCACCCTGCCAGAAGACCTGCTGAGCCTGGAGACAAGCGCGGTCGAGGTCGCGGTCATGGTCGTAGCTGCAGTCGACACCGGAGGTCTCTGCGGAGAGGCGCAGGAGTGAAGGAGAGCTGCAGGCGTGGAGATCTGTGCTGGCAGTGGGTGAGTGTTTGGAATTCCACCCCCCACTCCACCCTCCCACCCCCCCCACAGGAGAGAGTGGTCGGCCGGGCTCCATCTTGGAGTTGGGCAGTTTGCGCCCTCTTGGGGCCAACACGGCTAACTACTGGCGTCAGTGCCAGGTTGTGGGCGGACTCGCAGAAGTTGCCTGAAGGAAGCCAGGAAAAAAAAAAACAGTCATTTGGGAGCTCCAGGTTGTGGGCAGACCCGCGGAAGCTGATTGGTTGGAGATCGGCTACCACGCGCATTTCAGACAATATCGCTAAACAGCTTAGATTCCCAGGGCCTGACCAGGTCTGCTCCCATGCAAACCCCAGGTGGCTTGGTCCCCAGTTCAGTGCAGAGACACAGGCA
>RJWT010016414.1:0-19875 GCA_004365215.1 Cuniculus paca | reverse complement strand
GGAAATGCTTCCCAGAATCAACAACTGGGATCTCTTCTTATTAAAAAGTTTTTACATGTCAAAAGAAATCACAACAGGGTGAAAAGAAAACCCATGATTTGGGAAAATATCTTAGCCAACTGTCCTTCAGAGAAAGGACTTCTATCTAGAACATATAAAAAAAAGATTTAAAAAAAAATCAAGCCCCCCAAATTCAAAGACCCAATCTAAAAATAGACATCTGAGATGAACACACACTTCTCAGCTGAAGAAATACAAGTGGCAAATAAACACATGAAAAAATATTCAGCATCATTGATCATTCAAGAAATGCAAATTAAAACAATGCTGAGAGTCCATCTCACTCCAGAAAGAATGGCCAAGATCAAGAAATCAACCAATATGCTGGAGGGGCTGTGGGGAAAAAGGAACCCTTCACCGCTATTGTTGGGAGTGTAGACTGGTGCAGCCACTGTGGAAATCAGTGTGGAGGTTCCTCAAAAAGCTAGGATTAGAGGTTCCATTTGACCCAGCTACCCTACTTCTGGGTGTTTTGCCAGAAGAAGTGAAATCATCATACCACAGTGATATATGTGCACCCATGTTTATAGCAGCACAATTTGTAATAGTCAAGTCTTGGAAAAAACCCAATTGCCAATAAACCGAGGAATGGATGAAAAAGATGTGGTATTTTTATACAATGATGTACTACTCAGGTATAAAGAAAGATCACATTGAAGTTTTTATAGGTAAATAGACACAACTTGAGACCATATTCATAAGTGAAATAAACCAAGCTCACATGTGTAATTACCATATTTCTTCCCTAGTGTAAGAAACTGAAAGAGCAAATAAGATCCAAAATCTACAATAAATATTGTGTAAGGATAAGAAGCTGCTCAAAGGGGAAAAGTAACAGGTAGGGGAAAGGAGGAAAGAAGGAATGGAAAAGAAAAAAGATGTAAATTTGTAAGATATGTAAGACAGGTAAGATGGCTATACTACTAATTCTATTAGTTTTTGGAAAAAAACAGTTAATACTTATATGATTGGATCAATTTTGCATGTTTGTATCTGGTAATCTAAGCAACTCTTTTGAAGATAACAGTATGAAATATAATAACCATTTTAAATTCCTATCATCTTGTTTTGAAAGCTTATATTATTATTGTTCTTGGGTTTGTTGTTGTTTGTTAGCCTCTTTTACTTTTTGTTTTTCTTTTCTGTGTTTTTTTCTCTTTTAAATAAAAAAAATTTAAACGGCATATCTTCATAGTCAAAAAAAGAGACAGACAGACAAACAAAGAGATGCACTATCTTCTAAAATTTAGTGTACCTTCAATGTTGAAAGGAACACCAGATTGGCATCTGAGTTGGGCCCTAGCGCTTAAATGCCTTGAAACATCTTAAGAACTGGTTCAAAAGGTTTGAAGGATTCTTTCACTTCTTTCTATTTCAGCAGCATATGCTGGGTAGATTGCTTTCCTTAACTCTTTTGGACACTGGGAAGATGAAGAAATTAATGTTCATAGCTACCTTAATATGCTTATGCCTCAGGGATTACATATATTTCAACCATGCTTTCCTCTGCATTCCTTCATGTATAATTATAAAACAGATTGTTCCCATTTTAATGGTAAGAAGCTAAAACTGTTTCCTCTATTATCTTTCACTTTTAAAAAATATACTATGTACTTAGGTATTGTTAGTGTTAGTAATCTTGCATAGCTTGTAGAACACAGTTCAGATCCCCTGAAATTCTTTCCAGTTCCATTCTTTGTTCTGGATGTCAGATCTCCTGCATCTGATGTATTATTCACTGTATGATTTTCACAGAACAGATGCATTATTTACAATGTTGTAGTATTTGTGAAATTCCACAGCTTTCTTGTAAATTTGTAAATTTCACAGTGGGCTAGACTAGATTGCTGAATACAGTTTGCACAGACATGATTTATTGACTTCTTTATTCTCTGGATGTTATCTTATTTCTAACTTGCATAATGGAGAAAGAAATATTGATTTATGTATTAAGATAGTCTATCAATTCTACTACTCTGGAACTTATAGAATTAGTGATATTTATCTACAGATATTGTGAACCAAATTAATGTCTATGTGCATTGGCTAGAATTTCTTGGCTTGAGCTGTCTCTAGGAAAGGATGTGGGAGTTTATTTGCCACTGGAGGGCAGTAGGGTGATGCATGCCAGAACTGAGTCTCCCTTTCCTTGCTATGGGAAGATTGGTTCTAGAACTTTTTAAATGAAGGTTTTTTTTTCTTTATTACTAGACTGTGATGGGATAAGATTGGCATGGAATTATCATGATAATTATAGCAACACTTTAATTTTCTCTAGATAGTGAAATGCTGGTAAATATTTAACAATCCGATGGGGAAAGAAGAAAGAAAGAAAGTCAAGGTTTACCCCACAGAGTGTCACTTTTTGCATTTGTCTAGTGTAAGTGTTCGTGTGCTGACTGATTTCAAGCTATCAGTTTTTTCCCAGATGTTTGTGCCTTAATGAACTCTTCTCTAACATCCTAAAACCAAGAAAATTTACAAATTATCAGTGAATATCAATTGAATTGTCAAAGAATTTAGAGTCACAGTTTAGATAAGCCTCAGATCGACTACTTCTAAGATAATATATTAACTAGTGTTAATTCCCTACTATTTTTTGAAATTCTGTATTGTTTTTATCCTTTTTGTTTTTAAAATTAAAAAAAAAAAGAAAATAACAACATTGCCAGCATCCTATAGTCTTCTCATACCTCCTCCCAGTCACTACCTCCTACTGTTGTAAGTTCTAATGCTATACATTAATTTTGCCTGTTTTTTAAAGTTACTGCAAATGAATTCATGCAGCATGTACATCTAACTTTTTTTGGCATCTAACTTTTTTTGTTCTTCATGTTTGTGTGATCAATAAATTTTGTTGCAGGTAGCTTGATTTAATTCTCATTGCTGTGTATAATATTCCATTGTATGAACATACAGTTAATCATGCACTTTATTGTTGATAGATATTTGAATAGTTTCCAGTTTGAGCTACTAGTAATGGGGCTACAATATTCATTTCAATGTATGTCTTTGATGAATAAAATCACAAAGTTCTCTTTGTCACATGGATAGGAGCTAAAGTTGTTGATACTATGATGTGTGCGTATCACGATGTTTTAGATCTTAAAGACATACCTATCTCAGGATCAAGCACAGGAAGATAAATGGGACCATGATCTGGAGTCAGAGAGAAGATGGTTTTATGTGACTGGGAAAATATTTATCCAGCTATAAATTTTGGAAAGAAAAGTCATGAGTCAGGCTGAACATGGTTGACGATGGCAGCAATTGGCTGGTGATTATCTATATCTGGCAATTAGTGAATGGAGTTGGTGCAGCATGACTGGGGAATCTAGTCAGCATTTGGGCATTTAGGCAGATGCATAATCAGAAGCAGGGAAGATGTTCATTAATTCAAATAAACATTTATTGAATATCTCATATGTACCTGCTAGTATTAGCTTTCCTGTTGCTGGACACAATGCCTAAAATTCACAAGTTAGAAGATTTAGTTTAGCTCATGTTTTGGGGAGATTCAGTTCATATTTGTCTGGCTTCAAAGCACGAGCATCATAATGAAATGGTGTGGCAGTGTAAAGTTTCTTAATTCATAGTAACCAGAAAGAACACAGAAACAGTACCAGAGAGGAACAAATGAAGGCAGCATATAGTACCTAAGGCCACAGCTCCATGGCCCACCCAGATACACCCAGGAGCATGCTTCACTAATCTGCTAGGCAAAGTTTTTTTATCCAATAAAGTTGACATACCAGGATTAACAGTCATTACTCACCCCATTCAACTTCACACCCAACTCATCTCCTTAATAGTTAATCTCCAAATAAGAATAGCAGGTGCAGAATTCCACTTAACATAATACACCTACCCCTCATGTGACTGAAAATACAATAATCCTTTACCCTGAGTCTCAACTCATCCATTATTTTTAAAAGTCCAAATCTCTTCTGAGAGTTAACGTAAACTCTTAGTTGTGAACTTCTGTAAAAATAGAAAAGAAACGATATAATCTGAACGCACAATGGCACAGGGTAAACATTTTCATTCCAAAGGGGACAAATATGTGGATGGATAAGAATTGGGCCAAAACTAAACAGAAAACCAGCATGGTAAACATTAAATCCTGTTGCTCTGTGTCCAGGATCTGGGGCAATGGTGGTAAAGTATGAGTTCCAAAAAGGATGGGTTGTCCCAACTGGAATTTTCCAGTTGCAAATCATTAGGCCTTCCTCTTAGACTGCCTTCATCAATTGGCTGCAGCTTTCCTTGGCTGACATTTCACATTTTTTGCAGCTCTGCAATGAGTGTTTGGCTTCATTCTGACAGCTTTATGTGATGAGTTCTTAGGGGCTCCTTGTCTGGGTTTCCAGGCTTTCCTTTGAAATCTTGGTGGAAGTCTCCCTGGTCTTACAACTTTTGCATTCTGCATGCTGATAAAAGTAGCATCATGTGGAAGATGCCAAGGCATGCTGTCAGCAGAAGAAGTAATCAGGCCCTTTGAACCATGGCTACAACAGACTATGAGTGCCTGCAAATGAATCCTGGTAAACCAATTTCCTAGGAGCACTTTCTCAAGAAGGGGTTCTCAGGGACTCTCTTCTCAAAGGAGATTGACACTTTTGCACCCTTGAGTCTGTAATGGATGGGATCTTGGTGATTTCTGAGATGCCTTCAATGTCTTTCTTGTTATCCTTGTACAAAGAGCTGTTCTTGCTTTCATTTTAATGGTACTAATTTCTTTAGCATTGACATCTCCTTCAGCTCCAACTTTACACATGGTTCCTTCTGGGATAGAATTTAAGTTTTTCAAATTTTTTGTTCTGCCTTTTTCCTCACTTCTCACTATAAATCTGACTAAAAGCAGCCAGTAGTTCCCATGTGATAGCCTGAATGTTGGGTGGCTTTTTTCTCTGCCAGATTAAGTAATCCACTGCTCATAAATCCAATCTCCTGCAAAGTCTCAGGTTTTGGAAAAAATATAAACAAATTTTATGCCAGAGTAGCATATAGTCTAAATGCCAATAGAATGTTTTTTCCCAAGTGAAACCTCCTGAGTCTGGATTTTACCATCTTCATGCCTATCAATAGTTTGGTTTTTTGAGCTCTGACCAGAACGACCCATATCAGCTTCTGCCTTCAGCATTTTAAACTTCTCTAACCCACATCTCTAAACCTCTCCAAACTCTTCCAGTGAACCAGTTTTAAAGGATTATAAAGCACATGATCATGTGCAATCATGGCAATGACCCCATTTCTCCAGCACCAATTTTCTGTGTTAGTCATCTTTCCAGTTGTTAGACACAGTACCCAACATTCAGAGTATAGGAGGAACGGTTTAACTTAGCTCATAGTTTGGGGATTAAATCCAAGTCACCTAGCTCCAAGGTAGGAACATCATGGTAAAGGATATGACAGGAAAAAGTTGGTTAGTTTATGTCAGTCAGAGAGTAGAGCAGAGAACAGTGCCAGAGAGGAACTGAAAGAAAATATATAATACCTAATGCCATTCCTCCATGACCTATCCAGACACACCCAAGAGAGTGTTATACTAATCTGCTAGGCTTTTATTAATCCAATGAATGGACATATAAGGGCTAGCAGTCACATAGTCACTATAGTAGATGCTGGTAGTACTATAGTGATTAAAATAGAGTTGTGCTCTCAAGAAACTTATATGTAGTTATGAAGATAGGCAAGCACAAGAGGAAAGAGTGGAGATGACACAGCTAGTTACTGATTGTATGGATGGTTGAGTATCTTGATAAGAGCATTAAAAGGTATACAGGAGAAAACAGAAGGACATGTCATAAGGAAACATAAGAATAGGGTGGGGAGTGAGCGGGGGAGAGATTGGGAGAAAAGAGGTGTGAAAGCCTGAGCTGATTCCAGAAGAATGAGTAGAGCTGGGCATGGTGGTGCAGCCTGTAATCCAAGCACTCTGGGAGGCTGAGAAAAGATCACAAGTTCAAGACCAGACTTGGCTACATAGTGAGTTGCAGGTCAGCCTGGGATATAGCAAGACTTTGTATTAAAAAAATAAGGGAAGAAAGGAGGGAAGGAAGGAAGAAGGGAAGGAGGGAAGGAAGGAAGAATTACATGGAATAATTGCCTCAGCATATCTGGAGTGGAACCAGTCATCTGTATTTTTAGTTCTCTTAGTGATTCCTGTTGAGAACCAGCTCTATACCAGTGGTTCCCAAGGTAGAGTACCCATAACTGGAGCCAGGGCCAGACAAGGAACTTGTCAGAATTACACATTCTCCACCTCCTGCCCCCTGAATCTCTGCATCAGAACCTGAAGAAAGAATGCAGAAATCTGTGCTTTGATAAACCCTGCTGGTGATTCTGGGACCTGTTAATTTGAGAACAAGCATTACAGTTGTCAGGATAGTATCCAAGTGTGGAGGGTTTATGATGGGCAGAGATACCTGAGCAAAGGGCTAGAAACTGATTAACTAGGTCTGATTAAGGGTTTAATGCAAACCGGACTTTATAGAGTCTCTCAAGAGTGGAATGGGTAATCTTAAGGATATCTGTTTAAACTCTAAAATATAAACTAATTTCTTGTAAAACTTCCTTGTCATTCTACTTTGTTATTCTACCTTTTTTTCCCTAATGCTGTATAAATGAAATCAAATAGAAGGTAAATATTTCAAAACTGACTTCTGTTCATTATAATGCATTTGAGATTCATCCAAGTTGTGAAGTCCCATAAGTTTGCTCTTTTTTTTTACTTTGAAAATGAAAAAAGAATAAAAATGATAGTACAGAATTTCAAAACAAAATAATAGGAGATTAACACTGGTTAATATATTGCATATTGTTAGCATCAAAGTAGTTGTTCAGATTACAAGATATACAAGATAGATAACTATACTACTAATCTCTGTTAGCTCATGAAAAAGTTTATTCTTTTTCATTGCTGCCTAATGTTCTACCATTTAGATATACCACAGTTTGTTGCTCCATTCACCTATTAATTGATATAAGGGTTGATTACAGTTGTTGGTGATTATAATTCATATATCAGACCAATTGGGGGGAGGACAAAAAGAAAAAAAGCTACATTGATAAGATTCTCCTGCCTGAGAATTTCAGGCCCCAGTAGTAATGGGGACTGCTGCTGTGACTGTGAAGCTGTTTTAGTGCTGCTGTTTAAGGGATAGAAAATAGAGACAAACCTAGATTTCTCTCATTTTTTTCTGAGTATTAGGAAAATCATCTCTTTTTCCTTGAGTCAGAACTGAAGTGCTTCTCTTAAAACCCTCTCCATCAGCACCGATGTCCAATTCTAGGTTTTGTGTACACATCAATGTAGGAAAAAAAATAATGGTAAACTCCTCTTTGGCTTGGTGAAACATTCAACTCTGGGATTCTTTCCCAATTTGCCTGCTGTTGGTTACTTCAGACAATTCACAGATGTACCTGTTTTGGGCATTCTGTTCAGTTTTCATAACTTTGTTTAGTTGGAGACATAAGTGAAGTAAACTTACTTAATCCTTCCTACTGAATCCAGAGCATTCTTTGAGCTTTAAATACTAAGTATTGTATTTTAAAATTCTGATTTGTTTCTTTTAAAAACCTTGGTGATTTTTAAAATAACTTATTTGTATTTGTAGTACCTACTTTTGTTTCTAGCAATGATTCTAAATATATATTTTATTTCAGTATCTGAAAATTTCAGTATCTGAAATATTTGTGAATATTTATCTGCTTATTTCTTTGTATATTTGTGAGTGAATTCTTAGTATAAAAATTTATTTCATGGAATATTACCACTGGGAATTCTTTGAAGCTCAGAATGAGAGTGGATTATCCCTAGAATGAATTTTATTTGCTCCTAACTGGTGCCGGAGGGTATTAGCAGAATGGGACCAATTTAAACTAAATTCATAACTCGAAGCTTTGTAGGCAGCCTGTGTAGTACAATTTGAGACAATGAAATTCACTTGAAGTGTAACTTGTGAGTGATAAATTCTGGGCATTTGTTTTTCTTTTTCTTGGTGTCATATTCCAGCAAGGTAAAATTTCTTGGAGTTCCATGGAATTTTTTTTTCAATTTCTCTTTTTATGCAAAAGAAGATTTTTGGGTTCCTGATTCTAGGAGGTAGACTAATATAAAACCTTGAGTGGTCTATTTTTTATTTTTTATTTTAAAAACCTTGAGTGCTTCTTGAACTGGGTTTTTTGAGCTGAGCCAGTGGTCAATTTCAATAGATTTAATGATTGTCTTACATTGAGAGGTTTTAGTCCTCTACCTTCATTCACTTAGATTTTAGACCCAATATTCCTTATTTTCTTGATTATATTTGCATTTATCATTTTAAAGTACTTCCCAGCATTTTTTATTTTCAAAGGGAAGTTATTGAGGTTCCTTGTTTTCCTAGAAATGGAATATTCTCTCCATTGATTGTGTCATTGCAATTCTATTAGACTGCAATTGAAATAAGATTTATTGACTGCATGTAGTGTAAAATGGAAGGTTAGGAGACCAGAATTATGATGTAATATTATTATTATTTTGGCAATAGGATATGAAGAAATTACATTTTCTATCTGGACCTCCTTATTTGTAACATGACAAGGTTCATTTAGATCCTCTCTGAGACTTTGAAACTTTAATTTCTTAGTAAGCTTTAATTTGGATATAATTATCAAAGTTACTTCTGTTATGGTGGATACATTGTGTCAACTTGAGCAGTTTAGAAGTTTAACTGAGACTCAGCAGGGAGCCAGGGTTCTTTGTAAATATCCTCATCCTGTGCAAAGGAGGGCAAGGACTTTTTGTGAGTGCTACACCCACCCTGGGAAGGAGGGGTGGCCTGTGTACAATATAAGGGAGGAGAAGAGGCTTGTCTTCTCTCTTTTGCTCTGGATGCTGCCTTGAAGTGTTGCCCCAGTGCATGCCATCCTACCTTGGAGCCAGCTGATCATGGACTGAAATCTCCAGAAACTGTAAGCTAAATAAACCTTTCCTTGCTTCACATTGAGTGTCAGGTGTTTTGTCCCAGCAAGAGAGGAAAGTAACCAAGACACCTTCTAACATTATTTCTGTTGTGATCACTGCTTTTTAAATAGATCATGTTCAAGGTATTTCACCCTCTCAATTAGTATAATTAAAGAGATGCTGACTGGTGTCTTTTTGAGTTTTTTTCCCCCAAGTGGAAATCTGATCTTCAAGAATAAAATGATTTATTGTGCTGTCATTGTTTAATTGATCATTTTTTATGCCTAAATCTTGTAACCTGACCAACTACTTCTAAGATAACAATGTGCAGTATATTAACTAGTGTTAATTTCCTACTATTTTTTGAAATTCTGTATCATTTCTATCCTTTTTTTGTTTTGCTTTTTAAAATAAAAAAAGAATAAAATGATTTAGTATAACTAGATAGCATTATTCAGACATGAGAGAGTGCAATCTTTGCAAGGACTTATTACTAGTGTATCCAAAAGCAGTACCCTCACACTGCAAGTATTCTTCATTGAGGAGTTTGGCAGTAGTTGTGAGTGTGTTAGTTGGTTCTATTGTGTGTGTTGTGTGCCTTTGCATCTGTAATACAACAGGATGGTACCAATTTTTTCCAAACTAGAATTTTTTTTCTACTTTGCTGAGAAAATAAACCACTGTTTAAAAAACAGTAGTTGCCTACTTGTGTAGTAAATGGCATTCCTGCTGAAATGATACAGTATAGGATATTGTGTTGACTTTCTGATAATAATAAATGTTTGGAATCCTCTGAGATAAAAGCTTCTCTGCATCCCAAATCAGATGCTGAGAGATGACCCAAACAAGTAACATAGTAGCTTTTATACTTATAGAGCTTTTCACTTTTTTCCCAGAAAAAAAACAAATTTAGAATGTCAGTATATAAAACATACTAAATTAGTATTTCAAGAGTAGGAATTTACAAATTCAAATTTTATAACCTTTTTACTGTAATACTATTACATGAGATAATTTTAGTAAAACATATTACAACCTTTAAGAATTTTAAAATAGGACATTATTCACCAAGTATAGTATTTACTGATTTTCTATTTGTTAAGATACTGTGTTAAGTCACTGTATTTTCCATCTCTCTAGTTTAGAGGAAAAGATAAAACATTTCTACTTTAGAGTTAAAAAAAACCCCAGAAAGCCAGAAAAGTAATAATTTGCTAAAAGATGGAAGGTAAAATGAGATATATTGTGTATTTGAGTGTTGGTGTTCAGAAGTGTTCCAGAGACACAGCCAAACATATCCATTAAGTTTACCTGATTTTTTTTTTTTTTGGTACAGGGGATTGAACTCATGACCTCACATTTGCCAGGCAGGAGCTGTGCCACTGAGCTATATCACCAGCTCTGAGTTTACTTGATTTTTGTGATATTATTAAAATTGATATTATTTCCATTAATCCTATTACTTCCATAGTATAGAGGAGAAAACTTAGGTACCATTAGACTGAAGAAGTAGACAGTAGCCAAATAACAAAGACCTTTTTAGACATGGCTTTAAAACACAGAAATTTAAAGGACATAGACACGATGACACAATCTCCATTTTACAAATAAGCAAACTGAGGCCCAAAGAAGTTAAATAACTTAGCTTGCAGGAAGTAGTGGTGTTGAGACTTGAATTCAAGCCCATGCTTTGTATCCAAAGACCCCAAGGAATTTGCCTGTGGTTCAGTAAGTTGGATTTACTGGTCATTGCAGCAAGAGAAGTCCAAGGAGAAGCCTGTGACATCTCCCTAAAATGATGTTAGGACTTAACGGGGTTTGGGTTTGTTCCATGTGATTTGAAGAAGTGTCAAGGCCTGGTAGTTTTATTTTGTATATATTCTGTGATATGGGGGCAGTTCTATGATTGGGATTCATTATAAACCTTACATTTATGTATAAATGAGGAATGAAGTGAGGCTAGGGTAGCAGTTGGTAAAAAACAAACAAACAATAAAAAGCAACCATCATCATGGTCTGGGCTAGGGAGCATGTTTGACATTTTTATAGCTTGACAATGCTCATCTTTTGTCTATGTTCAAACATGATTAGGGAGTTGTCTGCTTTTGTCTTGATCCATCGCCTCAGAGCAGCCTCATCTGATGTTGATGTTCTATGAGATTGTTTATGGTCCACAGGAGAACACCAGACCTTGTTAGTGTCAAGCTGCAAGTGCCAGGCCAGCTCTGCACTGTCAGGGGCTGCTTTGCTCTCTTTTGAAATTTACGGCCTTTCACTAAATGTGATTGCTCTGATCTGTGTAGGGACTAAGCTAAGAGGGAGCAAGAGGAGATGCAAGGAGACTAGCAGGTCTTTGCACGAGACCAAAAGTTGCGAGATTTTGGTGGCTCTGCGATGACTAAAGAGGGGTGCATGAGTTTGAAAGTTATTTAGAAGACAGACTTAAATGTTTGGGAATTATATATTCTCTAAGGACCAGACCGGTGATGGATTGAAGTTGAGGAACAAACCATCTGAGAAAGCACAAAATGCCCATCAGACTATTGTAGTACTAGGATACTGAGGGAGGGAAAAATTTTAACAAATACTAACTCAGCTTTATTTTTTCGATACACATTCTTCGCCGCTGAAAATCTCTGACTTTACGAGAGGTTGAGATTTACAAAAACACTTCATAACCCATAAGAACTGCAGGTTATGTTGATTATTTTTCATGAGACCTTGAAAAATACTTTTTGCGGAAAAAAAAAAAAAGACCCCTTTCTACAAACCAAGCTACAAACCTCTTTCTCATTACTGACAAAATCCTCTCGTAGACCAAGGATGAACTTTTGTTTGGGAATTTACCATATATATGATATGAGTGGGAGAAAAGAGAAATGTATTTAATTATGAATGTAGTGGACCATATAATCTAGGACTAATGCAGCTCTTTATTGTGTGGAGGAGAAATCTTTGTAGAAGAATGTGCCCATGTAACCAGAAAGCCCATTTATCTCTTTGGGCCTTTCCAGATTTAAAATATTCCACTATTGATGAGTCATTTCAGTTTTTCTCACTTGACAGTCTCCTATACATTGCCCATTATTCCAAGTATGCAGTGAGGTATTTATTTCATAAAGAGCTGTAAAGCAGAGTAGCTAACACTGAACTGGACTGTAGCTCCATATTTATGAAAAGTAAACTTCTAGAGATTTTTGAAGTCTTATATTGTCTTGTTTAATTTTGTCAGAAATGTGGAGAGCCTAGATTGAAATCCAATGTCACAACCTTGTCAGAACTTCTTATTTTAGAATCTATTAAATATTTTAGTATATAAACCATAGGGATTTGGAGCATCTAAGTTAAGATATAAGACAAAGAAATAAAGTAAACAGAACTCAAAATATTACTTTATTTTTGCTAACATCAGGTAGTGAAGAACAGGCCAATTTCTGCATGCAAGTAGAATTATAATTCAGCCCCAGAATCAGGGAACCTTACCTGCCCCAGTATAGCTCCACAACTTCTTTTGTTTAGGAGAGAAATAAATGAAGGATGCAGACACTCAGAACATTGTGATCAAACATGAAGAGAAATGTCAGTTAGAGGGTATGACATAGTTGTGTGTTACAGAATTTGTATGTTCTTATATCACCATCTAACTCGAAACACAGTATTATAAGTCAACATAAATTTAAGTATTAAATCCAGCTGGAGTGCTACAGTTATAACAATGTATTGTAGGCATTAAATAGTTTATGTGACAAATAGAGACTTTTAGACAAATAGCCTAAAAGTGGGTGGCAACTCTTTCTGTGTATGCCATTTTAGACCTGTGGTTTTTTTGGTCAAGAACCAAAGTGCTTTCCTTTTTGGGGTAAGAGATTATTGGTCTAGGTAGATATTATCTTTCAGGGGTCAATTGGAACTATAGTTTCTTCAGCAGAGCTTTACTGGGTATCACTCTTTTTTCACTCCCTACCTCTCCAACTTCATGTCTCTACTATGTGCCCTCATAACTAGCTTATTTCTCCTTTGCAACATTTGTTAGATGCATTCATTATGTACTGAATTATTTCATCTCTAAACTCTAAATTCTTTGAGGGCTGTATCAATATTTGATATTTATTCTGTTTGATGTTTCTCCAACACCACCAGCACATTTTGTACTTGTAGGTGTTCAACAAAAATACTTGTTTGCTCTTATCTTTGACAGAGGAGTGTTTAGCATACTATTTTAGATCAGATTCTCTGAAAACTGATTCTAAGATGGTGAGTTGCAAAGAGAAAATTTATAGCAGAATGCTCTGCAGTGATGCTTCTGTCAGAAATTGAGAAGACAGAATTGGGTAGAAGTAACTGGTCTGAAATGCAGTTGCAATTGAGGCCCGTCAAACTTATTTTAAGGGAAATTCAGGGCCTGGGATGTCCATTCAGTTATTACCAAGTGAAATAAGAGGTGGAGTCTTTTGAAAATTCAACAAAGTCAGAATTTGAGAGGAAGAACGATCCTGGGTGAGGCAGTTTTCTGCGGTCAGAGGAAGTTTGCAGTTAGGGTTGTAGTTGTGCACAGACAAACCAGTTTTCAGAGGATGGAGGATGGGACATGAACCTGGGGAAGGCATCTGGGTTACAGCCTCAGTGCCTGTAATACATAATTATCCTTTTCCAGATAAATTAGCTTGCCATGAAGATAATCAGTTGCATAGACTAGAACCAAGATTTTCAGATTCTCAAGGTCTTTCCACTTTTAGTGACTCAAAGATATCATTTACCCATTAAATATGTTTATTTATGTTGATCATCTAATGTGTCCTTAAATCATCATGAAAACAGGGTATTTAGGCCACCAAATTTGAAAGGTAGCTCTGCTCACCACTAAACCACCAATATACCCTGGAAAAGCTGACAGAATTCCTTACCACAGATAGTAGCTAAGACCAACAAGGTTGGAGAGTACCATGTAGCTCTTAAACAACATTTGCTAGGTTCTGGGAACTATTCTAAATCTTCTGCATAAATAAAATATTCTCCTCAACAACCCCACATATTAGGCATTTTCTTATTTTTATAGATGAAGGAAATAAAGCACAGATATTTAAATAATTTTCCTGACATAACATAGCAAGAAAATGGCAGCACCTGAGTTTGGACTCAAGAGAGTCTGGTTCCATTTGGAAAAAAATATATCTTTCTTTCTGATTTATTATATACTTACCTGTATCAAGAACTGTCCTAAGCATTGTGGTTGCCTTCTGTTAGTTTTGCTGTAATTCGCTGAAGGAGTTTCACATAGTATGCCCATTTTAGGAAGAAATCGATGCTGAGGAGATTTATAGCTTGCCCCCATTTACTCAGCTAGCAAATGATAAAACTAGGATTTAAATCCAGATCTTACACCACATCCTGTATTTTTAGCTCCTGTCTCTAGGGTTCTAGTTTGTACATTTTGAAAAAGGGGACATAAAATCCTCATGACAACTTGTTTGAAGTTTTTTAAGGCAAAAATGAAGTAGTGGTTTGGTTAAGTGCAGGTTGGGGCTCTGATATGGAACCCTTGTTTTTACTTATTTCAGCACGATATTCTGTAAGAAGAAAATATTCATGAGGAGGAAATAGACATTTATTGGCCTTTTAATAACTTTATATATATGATATGCATTAAGGAATAACAGGCATTAATTCTGTCTGTATGAAAACATTTATTTCCCTAATGGACATGAGTTATTCTTGTTACAATGGGGTTCCGTTTTCTTTTGGGGTAGAGAGGGAAGGGATATATTCCACACTGAAGAGTAGAGCTTTTCTCCAGGAGTTTGCTAACAGGGCCACAGAAGTATTGAATTTTGAGTCTTGCACTATGAGCTTTATAACACTGAACTTGAAGAAACTCAGCTATACAGTGATTTTGGAAGAAAAAAAAAAGAAACTTAAGGGTCAAAACAAATTCCTTTAAGATTCTGGACAGACATCCTGTAAATATTTTAATTTTCTTCTGAATTTCAGAACATCAGATTTAAATTTAGGATAAAGAAAATTGTGCTCTACCGTAGTCTTCTCTTAGAAAGGGACAAGGAGGATAGATTGTGTTTCCAGCTGAACACTGGAGTCCTTAGTTGATGTTTTGGGCAAGAATGACCAGGTCAGTTATTTGTGTGCAGAAAGGGAAGCTGGCAAGTTTGTTTACTGGGCTTGGCATGATTCACTTTAGGGAATGACTTTTATGCTGCTATCAAATAGCAGCGATTTTAGATTTAGATTTATGACAGGTATCAAAATATAATGAAATGAAATGAGACCAAATTATACCATAATAGCAATAAAAATCTACCTGAAAGAAGAGATGCTGCCATCTATTTTCCTGTTATTCAGGGTGCTTTATTATGGGCATTTGAGAATGATGATATCCCTATGAAAGATCAGATTTTATGATTTCTTCTAAGTGAAAGATCAGGAAACCTGGACTGCTGTAGTCACAGAGGACTTGGATGATGACACCTGTTTCCTGGACAGACATCAGCTGTCACAAGCATGATCAGCACTGATGGTTGTCTTCCTGGGAGTCCAACCAAGGGGAAGGAAGTGAAGTTTACATGGGCTGGAATGAGCCTGTTGGTATTAAGATAGAGTAGCTGTTGTGCAAATGAGCTCTCCATTTTTATTTACTCAGAGGTTTACTGACGTGAATGTTTGGAGAATGATCCCATATATTTCATAGAAGGTCTTTTGTTCAGTGCTTGGCTTGAGACATGCTTTGCCCATTTCAAACAAGCAAGCAAATAAAAACAAACCATGGTTGATGGAGTTTTAAAATACCATGCATGATGTTTTTATGGTTGGGATGTTTGTGTCCTTCTGATGTGAGCAAGACAGAAGCTAGCTTATGCTTTTGTCTGATTTCAAACTTATTTTCTGGATCTAAACAAGCTTATGACTTGTATGATAACCATACATCCTGCATGCCAAACTTATCTTGTGAAGCCTTCTTGAGAAACTTAAAAAAATGTTTTCTAAAAAATACATTTTTACAATAAAGAAAAATGTGTTTTTACCACCATAGTATTAGCACGTTTGTAAACCACTGTAAGATTAGCACATGTTGTTTGTACCAAATTCCCCATGGCATAAAAGACAGACCTTCCGGCTGCTCTTAGGCTCAATCTTCTGACATCATGCTTGTGGACTTTTCCCCAAGTACTGCTCTTTCTAAAGCTGCCACTGGAGCTCTGCATATGTCTGTGACCACCACTCTGCTCATCTGGAAAGGCTGTTTTGATTCGCTGGGTGAACAGGTCTCTGGATAGCCCCTGTGAGTTACAGTGCTGCCTGCTGGGTACCTGTGTTCTCATGGTGTGTTGGCCAGATGGAAGAAAGATCCTACATTGTTGGCACTCCTCCCCACCAGTTTTGAGCTTATTGCATGAGTGAGCTTCCCTTTGTCTTTCTGTGAATGCGGTAAATGCTGAATAAACCACTGCATTTGGGAAATTGTTCAACTGTCTGGATCTTTGATAGACGTGTCTACTCCCTTATCTCTTGGAGCCCCAGGGTGGCCTAACTCAGAGGGTCTATGGGCCTTGAGAGTGGCATTCATGTCGACTTGCAATATTCAAAACTTAATTTGTGGAAACACTAACCCCCAAGGTGATAGTGGGACCTTTGGTAGGTGAGTACGATTAAAGCCCTTATAAAAGAGGCTCAAGAGAGACCCCTTACAAGTTCTTCCATGTGAAGACACAGGGAGAAGGTGCCGGCTATAAACCAAAAAGCAGACCTTAATGAGACTTGAAGTCTGTAGGTGCCTTTCCTTGGACCACTTAGCCTCTAGTATTTTGAGAAGTAAATTTCTCTTGTTTAAAAACCATCTAGCGTGTGAGATTTTGTTACAGCAATCCAAGCTAGATCTGTATTCCCTTTTAGGGTCAGCCTTGCACATGAGTGTTTTAGAGATCTCAATAAGAACTGCATTACATATGTCTGCTATCTCTGTTTAACTGTATTTTTTGTTTTGTTGTTTGAGACAAGTAGTTCAGACTGGCTTTGAACTGAGTATATAGCAGAGGCTGCCCTTGAACTTATGGGAATTCTGCCGTAGGCTCCCAAGTGCTGACATTACAGGTGCATACCACCATATCTGGCTAACTAAACATTTTCCATACTTATTTGACTCTAGAAAATTTTTACCTTACTGTTCTGTGGAGTTAACATGTGAAATATACAGTTTTCTCATTACAATAGGAATTTTGCCTTACTAGCTGACAGTATAAGACTAGAGGTGATTTCTTTGTACAAGAATTACTTTGTATACTTACAATGAACAGTATTCATTCCACAAATCTTGAACTCTGACTCATTTTCAGAGCTGGAAGGATGCTTCTCCAGGCTCAAATGTGGTCACTATTCTGGCAGAAGCAATGCCTACATTGAGATGATTAGAGGCTCACTTAGCTGGAAACAGTCCCAAGGCTAGGAACCTCTAGCTCAGATGGTTTTTATATCCATTTTTTTTAATATTGAAGAAAGGAAACCTGCATGGCTGAAAGAGATTGAAAACTGACACTAGGAATCAGTTTTGTGTTCCATGTTTAGGTGCTATAAGTGACCCCAAAAGGACATAAAAAGGATGATGTTCAGGACAGTATACTAAGACTCTGGAATTTTTGTCATGAGTTTCATTGGAGTGATGGTTGATTTTGGATGTTAACTTGACTGGATTATGGCAGGTTCAGATAGCTGTGTGTCCTTAATTATTTTCAGTGTAAGTGTTGAACCTATCCTTCTACTGAATGGGAAATCCTTCTGGTCTGGCATTTGATTAGAATGATTGAGCAGCCCCAGCTGTGTCTGTGAGATGTTTCCAGTGGTAGTTGGTGTGTAGACCACTCAGTACCACTCAGGTACTGATTGGGGAAGGTCTACCCTCAATGTGGACAGGCACTGTTCATTCAGCTAGGGGCTCAGATGGAACAGAGTGATGGATAAAGGACAAGTTCTTGTCTTTCTTTTCTGGAATCAGTACATCCTTCTTCTCTTGTCCTTAGTCAGTTTCTCTAGTCCTTGGATTCCAGGGCTTACACCAGTGGTCTCTGAGTCAGAGTTATATTTTTGACTTCTCTGTTTCTGAGACTTTTGAACTTGTTCTAAGCCAATTGCTTTGCAATTTTTCTAGCTGTTTCTCATAGTCACCACTGTACTATGGGACATCTCAATGTCCATAATCATCTAGTCAACTCCCCTAATCAATTCTCTTATATATTTTGCTTTTCAGGTTGAGTATTGCTTATTTGAAATGCTTGAAACTGGATGTATTTTGGACATTTTCAAATTTTTGAATATTTTCATGCACATAATAAGATACCTTGGGGCCAATACCTAAGTCCTAACACAAAGTTCATTCATGTTTCACATACACCTTATGCTTATAAACTGAAAGTGCCTTTATACAATATTTTTAGTGTGCCTGAATTTTGATTGCATCTTATCCTATGAGGTAAGGTATGAAATTTTCTACTTGTGTCAGCTATCCATAAGTCTTAGATTTTGGAGTGTTTTAGATTTGGAGTTTTGGGTTTGGGTATGCTTAACCTGTATATTCCCTTGCATATGCATCTTTAGAGAGCATTGATTAAAACACTAGTCAGGTCCTTTGAAACCATGGTAATTTAAGAGAACACAGACCTTCTGGCTGGCTGCGATACAGGAGACCTTGTCCAAGATTCTATATCATCAGCAATAGATATCTTAAATCTGCCTTAAAGGTTACTCCATATGGTTTTCTAAGTATTGCATAGTTTTGAGGGTAGTCTTTAGTCCAGAATTTTACTGTGCTATCATATACTAGTTTAAGGGGCCTTGTTATACACTACTTGTGTTAATCTAGAAGTTTTAGTTTTATGTAATAAAGGTTCAATTCAGACTGCCTTAAACCTGAATGGAGAATTTAGTGCGTTCCACTCGGGGAAATTCAGGAATACTAGTTCATATGCAGCTAAATTCAGAGGCACAAACAATGCCTTTAGTCTTTAGAGTTGGTCATTGTCTTTGTATGTGTTTGTGTATCTCTTTCTCTCTTCCTTTTCCCTATCTCTATATACAGCTTTTTCTTCCTATGAGCTGGTTTTCATCTCAGTGTATCCTTCTCCGTAAGATTAAAAAGTGGCTTCTGGAAATTCAGGATTTACATTTTTGCTGAATGATAAAATTTTTAAGAATGCTTTCTGTTTCCCAATTTTTTAGCAAAAGTTTTTGAATAAGATTTGTGTATTAGTTTGTGCTGCTTTAACAAAATGCCTGAAAATGGATAATTTATGAAGAACAGAAATTTATCTCTCATAGTTCTGGCTGGGAAGTCCTAGATCAAAGCACTGGAAAGTGTAGTGGCTGGTGAAGGACTGATGAATCTTCTAAGATGGCATCTTGTCACTGTGCCCTACAGAGGACACAAATGCTGTGATTTCACATAGTAAAAGAGAGAAAGAGAAAGCAAAAGGGGTCATAAACCACTTCCCTCCATCCCTAATCCAACATTAATACAAGTCTTGGTTGTCGTGATTTAATTGCCAAAAGGCACCACCACCACAATGGGGTATTAAGATTCAACATAATACTTTCCTTGGGTCAATGAATTGGTAGGGCCATCATTGACCTCATCACCATAACCCAGATTGTGGAAACTGATGATTGACTAGGACAGGGTCAGTCACATTCCTACTTCCCATCCTGGAGATGGAGGATCAGCTGAGGGAGTTCTTCCTTAAAGGAAAACTGAGGTGCTATGAATTGAAAAAAAGAACATTAATCTGGGAAGAGAACAGCAACAATAACAACAACAACAACAGCAGCATAGATGTCTCTTATAATAGTGAAAATGCTGTAATCACAAAATG
>RJWT010016413.1:0-19874 GCA_004365215.1 Cuniculus paca | reverse complement strand
AAAAAAAAAAAACTAGAAAAGCCAGATTCCATTTTAGAAACCTTTAAGAGAATTAGTTACACTGTTTTGCAAATAACTCAAGGTCACAGGGGATACAAATTCCCTTGCTCTGGGACATTCATTTTAATCATACATGAAAACTGAATGTCTTACTTTCTGACACCATAGTAGGGACAAAAGACAGAAGTGTTAAGAGAATCAGTCATAGACCAATGTCAAGAAAACAAGTGGTTCATGGGAGCAAAGCTCTGCACAGATACACATCTCTGAGACAGAGTGTGACATGGTGTGGGAAATTCTTCCTGTATCAGGAGTTTCTACAAAGGCTCAGATCTTTATTTTAGTCCAAGTGCTTATTGTTACCATCTGTGAATGATTTCTCCCAGCAGGCACTCAAAGGGGATCAATGACTATTGGCATCCCAATTTCCTAGATAAAGAAATTTCCCATTTTTCAGAGTTTCCTATGTCTTCTTCTTCAGTACCATCAGCCACCATCCAGGTGCGATGGGTAAAATATTCTGGAATAGCTAAAAAGGCCAGGATTTGAAGTACTCACAGTCGAGATCCCTCTACGTTCTCTAAAGACAAGTTTAGAAATGACCAAGAAACTGAACTCATTACTAAAATCTAGGGCTAGCACAAGGACTTTTGTCCTCCTACACTTGAGTGGCCAAGAGCCTTGCATGATTCTAAATTATATTTTGGATTTTTAAACTGTTGATCCCATGTAATTATACGATAGAAATAACACATGTGGCAAGTTGGGCAAGGAGCGGCTTTATCTTCTGTTTCCAAAGGTGTTCTTTCATTTTTAACATTTTGTAATTCAGTGATAGTAAGAGTCAGAAATCATCATTTACATCTCATAGAGCATTTTTCCATTTAGCTTTTATCTATATCATCTCATTCAAGAGTGCGGTCGGAGAGGTAGACTGACGTGGCTCTGACTGTCTTGAGAGCAGACCATGAGAGTAAGAACAGAACAGTGGTGCAAGGACCTGCTCTTGTGGTGGCCCAATCCCTTCCTACCCCACAGCATTGGCATGAGAGCTGCTGCAGCCAAAGTAATTTGTTTTTTTTTTTGACGATCGGGGATTGAACTCACAACCTTGCACTTGCCAGGCAGGTGCTTATGCCACTGAGCTATATCCCTGGCCCCAGCCAAAGTAATTTTAATAAACTCAAAATATGAAAATAAATTAGTATGGTGGAAATAATTTAATGATGAGTATATGAAATACATTACTATTAAAATACATATGTTGATATGATTAATGCATTGATATGGAAAATAATACATTATAGACAGTAATCCCAATCACCTCATTGCTGTCACTGTCTCAGGAGCCGTTTCTGACTTTTGAAGGGTAGCAGCTCCGCCCTCTCTGTTTGGGTAATGGTGCCCTGTGAAAGTGATGTGGATGAAGACTGACATACTCCTGCACAGAGAAGCCAGCTGGAACACTATACGATCAATCAGAAATCTCCACCATGTTGCCTCAGGATTATAAATGAAGCAAAAATTAAAATGTTAGCTAGATGTACTTGAGATCCCATAACTTCAAAAGGACTCTCTTTGGGGACATTTTATTTCTATAGAAAGACACCTGGCGTTCCTTTTTGTAATATTAGACTAAAGTATGAAATAATTAAAACAGAAATGCCTCATGCAATGTTAAAAATCTTTCTACTCAGAGGGCTCAGTGAACGCTTGTAACTAACAAGATTAGCCTTGCCTCCAGCCTGAACCTAAGCCTGCTGGAAACTAGCTGCATAACAGCCTGGAGTGAGTTATAACACAGGTTCACAGGTAGGTTAGACACAATCTTCTTGTGACTCAGTTCCTTGCTCTGTGAGGCTGAAATACAGAGATGAACTCCAGCAAGGTCACAGAAGTGTGAGTAGAAACAGAACACAAAAAGTGGAGAAGATAAGTACTATAGGAAGAGAGAAATGAAAACATGCATGACATGATTTTTTTAAAAGATTTTTTTAAACTGCAGACACATTCAATTTAACTCAACCTTTAAGAGTTAGGGTATCCGTATCTGTATATTCACATCTATATTTCTCACTGAAACTTTCCTCAGACCTCTCATGAAGAACAGAAAGAATAAAGAAATGGTTCGTTCCCTTGCAGATGAGCAATGACCTCACCCTGGTAGCAAAGCCAATAGCTACAAGAGCAGTATCTATAATCCTATGAGTTCTACTCCAATAATTTTTTTTTCCTACTGAGCCATCATGGTAACTGATGTTTGTGAAACTGCTACAGTAGATTCGGTTTGCGCAAACAAGCCAGTATGACAGAAAATGCATTTTGTACAAGCCTCCATGCAGCGATCACAATACATTTTAGCTAGTGGTCCAGTTCTCTGTCTCTCCAAGTAGACTACATGCCTTGAAGGTAGAAACTGTCTTAGTCCATCTATTATAATGAGTGGTGAGCACAGTAAGTAACACAGAGTAGAGAATAAACAGTTGAAGAATAAAAAAAAGCATGAACTAATCTGGAAAATCTGCCCTCAGCAACTGGGGCTCTGAGGGAGAGTGAAGTTCAATTGAAAAAAGGTTGAATAATGTTGAGCAATCACAGCCCTAGAGTTGGACTAATATTAGAGGAAAACAGATTAGAGACAATAAGACTGGTTATAAAGAGAAAAATAATATGGTTTGGTTTGGCTTGTTTTTTATTTTTATGGCTGACAATTTTGTTTATGAACACAAGAGTTAAACTATAAATAGAACATAAAAAGAAGAAGAATGACTGGAGAAATGGACGATGAGAAAAAGTAGGAAACAGTTTAGGACACAGAAGATGAGGAGGGAATTGTAAAGATGCTTAACAGGGAAAAAGAAAATGAGAAGAGAAAGGAAAATGCTCTTGGTAGGATATTCTATGTTCTTAATAAGGTTTTTCTCCAGGAAATTTCAGAAGCTGAGTGAGTCCAGGGAAGAAATGGGAGTCAGAGAATGGACAAAAGAAAGTAGAGTCAGCTACATGGCATTGATCACTCACAGAAAAAGAGAAAGGGAATAAAATGGTCTCAAAGAGGTAGTTTCTGTCATCAAGATGGAAAAGCCCCCTGTCATGCAGGTGGAAAGCAGATACATGATGCACTAGGGGTATATCCTTGGCTTCTTCAGGTTTGCTCCCTCACTGCCCAGACAAATCTCAGAGCTGCACAATTTCCCCAAGCTCTGGGCCTTTCTCTATTGTTTACCAACTTGTCTGGCCTTGATGACAACTGTTTCTATGAAATGACAAGGGAAGCTAACTGGTTTCACCAAGTGAAATAGTTTCTATTGTGGGCTTAGCTAGCTAAGGGTTGCCTAGCTGATTACATTCACCTACAATAAATGAATGGACAAGCTTTCATTGAGCAGGGGATGAGCCAGATACTGCAGGAATCCGACATGGAGTCAGACCCACATTTCCCTTGCCATCTGCCTGGGGCTGTGGGTTTATCACTTATGGACCTTGGATTCTCCATTCTTGCAAAACTGAAGAGTAATTATTCAACTTCAGTTTCCTCCTTTATCAAAGAGGTAATGTTGCCTACAGTACAAGGTTGGTTTTAGGGTTTGGAGTATGTGTAAATGGTAATAATTTCATTTACCATTCAGTCATTTATTCGTTCATTTATTATCATTTTAAAAAGGCATAACCAAGACACAGAGAGGTAAGGTGGTAGAAAGATCATCCCAATGGGAAGTCTCAGAGACAGCGCTTAAATCTGGGGCATTGTTTTCATGGTCTTAATCACACTGAATCACCGGAAGTGGTTGGACACTTCCAAAATGCTTTGAGGTTCACTAATCTCATTCCACTCTCATGGCTCTTCTGAGCAGTCCTATCCTCCTTGCTTTAAGTTGGGGAAAGTAAAGCTCAGAGATGGTGACATCAACCAAAAGCCAAATAGCTAATTAGTGGCAGAACTTGAAAACTAATGCAGGATTTATGACTGCAAATGTGAATATAAGAAAGAGAGCCAGTCCTGGGTCCAGGGTAGGCACCCACATTTTCCTCTTTATCTAGCTGGATTTTTTGCATTGTTTTTAAATATCTCTGATAGCAAAGCTAAAACCTGGCAAGGTATCATCAGACAGATGAGAAACAGAAGGTGAAGGCATGAATTCCACACATATGACTGAACCCCTCGCTGCAGAGCTTCTGGTCAGTTACCTCTTTCTGTGTGGTGCTATAAGACCAGGGTAAAACAAACTGAGTTTTTAAGAAGGTGACAAACTGCCAGTATGAAATCAGATGAACCCACTGCAGGTTGGGAATAAATTCTATCATAGAAATACAGTCTGCCTGATAAGAAAAAGGGCCAAGAAACAATGCCAAGAGGTTCTTGGATGAAAACCGACATTTTCCGCTATGGAGACAGAAGTTGAATCACGGATTGAAGAATTATATTATGAAGAGTTCTAAAATATTTATCATCATTTTAGGTCATTTATTCATTTACCCTTTTAATGCTCATTTCTATTATGCCACTGGGTCGAGCTTAAAAGCAAAGTATTAAAATTTACTTTGTTTTTTACACTAATATGAAGCAGGAAGCTTCTCTGTTTCTTGATTTGAAAAATAAAAGCATTTCTGAGAAATTTTAGGGCACTAAAAATGTTCTTTCAGAAATATGGCTTTTGTCATTGGTAAGGATGGTGGATTTATCTGTGTGGGTTCTGAATTTTCACTTTTTGGGCGGGATCACTTTCCACAACTTGAATATTTTAAGAAGGATAAAGCTGATAAGAATAATTAAAATCATCACAGCTTCCTGGTAGTCATGAACCCATACGCTTCATTCTGGACTCGACTCAGGCAGCTTCTTGTCCAGGTAGTGTTTTCTACTCTTCATTCCAATTAAGATGCCCTTCCTCTGTGTTCCAGGAGCTGTCTACACTCACCACGATCCATTACTGTCCTTCTCACGCTGCACCAATGTCTTAAGTTCACCTGGGGTCTTCAGCATGCGGCAGTAGCCAGAACTCAAGCAATGTGTGCCAAGCAGCACTGAGTTTTAAAAGGAAACCTGATTACAGAATGACGGAATGCTGTTCTTGCCCACACCAAATGCGCTGTTTCAAGTGGATTGATTAGATTAAGAATGCCATTTTCTAATGGTGTGAGGGAGATGCAAAGTTAAAGAAAAAGTGAGTCTTATTTTTCAGGTGAGAGCCTATTTCCCTCACTCTCTGGCTCCTATAATAGTAAAAGGTACTTTTTAAAGCATCATTTCCATTTCTCAGGATTGAAGGATACTTTTGTTAGTGTCCTCACAGCTTTCTATTTTGCCTCTGAATCCAGAGACATGAAAGAGGTTTGACTCAGCTACCACTTAGTACTGCACAAGCCTGGGAAAGAAGACTATTATGTAAGCTAATGTGTATTTTAAGGCTCTTCTTCTTCTCTTTTTTTTTCATAGCCAATACCTAGATGCTATCTTTCAATCTATGAAGTGCTAAAACCCAGTATGTGGGAAAGAGAGGTCCTCTACATGCTCTATATTTCTTGTAGGTAGGAAAAAATAAAAGCAGTTGATGAAGGGTTAGCAATTTTCTTTTCTTTCTTTACATGTACTTGTAATTCATTTAATGCAGGAAGTGGGCTGAGTTTTCTTGTTCTTTCCAATTCAACTGTCAGGGAGCTTTCTTGCCAGCCTGCTATGGTTACCACGGCAACAATAGGATGGTGGCAGCAATATGATCTCATGTGCCTTGTGTCAATAGCATCAGATCATCATGTTAAAGGTTAATTTTGACAATAACTTTCCAGTGTGGATTCAGGATATATTAGCATCCAATTGATTTATCAGAAATACTGAGCAGTTATAACCCTAAACTGCTAATAAAACCATGCTCACAAAGATTAGCATTTATACTTAGATGAAATCCTATGTTGTGTGTTCTATGGCATTCTAAAATTTGTGAAGTGCTTTCATACAATGTTACCACCTCAGCTGAGTCAGGTATTATTATCCCCGTTCCATAGATGAGGAAATAAAGTCTCACGCAATGTGTGTGGGTAAGGTCACAGAGCAACTCTGTGATGAAGATGGAGCTTCAACTTGGGGCTTCTGGCTTCAGAACCACAAACTTTTCCTTATTTCCTTGTGGATAACTGGTGGGTATTAGGAAAGTGTTCTTAGATGCACAGGTTAGATCCTGGAGTGTCTGGATTAAAAAAAACGTGTCCATGATTGATGGTGGCTACTGGTTTGAAAAGTGAGTATTTTACATCAGGGTGTTGCTTCATACTTTTTATGCCTCCCTCTGCAACCTCCCCCCTCAGGCTTCCCTGATGCTATATTCACAAACAGATACTTCTGCTCTTTCCCCGCTGATCACAGCCTCATGTTTTATTTGTTTTTAGCTTTATTTATTTTCCCACAGTGAAGCCCTGGAAGGCAGGAGTCATGTTTGTCATTCTTGGTGGGTTCATGTTCTTGGCACAATACCTGCGTGGTACATAATAAATACACCAAAAATTCTTCTTGCTTGTTAAATTGAACTCATCTGACTCCCACACATCCCCATGAGGTAGGTGCAGTGGGAACTGTGAGCCATCATTTTACGAAAGAGTAGTTAGAGGTCACATGCATAATCACAGGAAATTCAGTTTTTCCTTCCCCCATTTGTGTGCTTTTTCCATATCATCCTGCCTGATTTTTTTCCCTTCACTTATTCCTCCAGTCTTTCATTCATTCATCAAATATGTTTGCCTTTCATATGTCAAACAATGTTATAGATGTTGAAATACAAAGATAAAAGAGACGCTATCCTCACTACCAAAAAGGTCACACTGAGTTTTCTGCCTAGTTAAGCAGTTAAAATAAAACCATACATGGAAACTCAAATATGTATTGGATTAATTCCCAATTTAATTGGATCTTTGAGAACTATTTTTAGATTCTGTTTCAAGTTCCCCCTTTCACAAGAGATTTTAGCAGCGCACAAACCTTGAGCCATCATCTATACAGGATGACTACTAATTTGGTACCTTGATTTTTGTTTTCCTGAGCATGAAGCCAGCATTTCCAGCTTCCCACAGGATCCCTAAATGTAGCAGCATGTCTGAAACGAAACCCTCTCTGACCTAAAGAGAGGGGAATTGCAGAAAGAGGTGGACAGTTAAGGTTAGACTCTGGATTTTGCCATTTGACATGTCACTTTAGTGTCGACTCTTCTATTTGCTATGACCCTGGGTCATATCTTGGTGTTTCTTCTCATGGCACAAAACAGCACTCAAAATACTTCTTGAATGAATGGGTTAATAAGTTGTCAGAGAGGATGACAAATGATGAAATAGTGATACCTGAAACAGTGGAAACAACAGGAAGTACACAATGGACTACCTAAATATGATCAGATCCCCTTCCAAAACATAATAAATCAAAGGAAAACTGAATTATTCTTATTCTACTTTCCTCAATCTCCACACCCATCTGGTCAGGTTTATTTTACCTCTACAATGTCTATACTCGTGCATTTCTTTTTGTCCAAACCCATGATCTAGTCCAACCCTGCACTTTCTCAGACTCTCAGAGGAGGCCTTTGACTGAACTTCCTTTCTGTGCAGACTCTCCTCTTCCAGGCTTTTATCCAAACAGTTAATTTAAAGGTATAACTAAGATTGCATCACTCTTGTGACCAGAAATTTTGTTTATTTTTTATATTTTAATTAAATAACTTTTAGATGAATGTGTTGGTACATGACTATGAGCCCAATTATTTGGGAGGTCAACGTATGAGGAGCACAAGTTTTAGCCAAGCCTAGGCAACTTAGGGAGACTCTTCTTCAAAATAAAATAGAGAGTGCTACACACATACCAACTTTGCATAAGGAATGTAATCATTATGTACAAACATGTACTAAAAGAAAGAGTGTTCAAGCACTTGTGTGGCATGCATGAAGTCCTGGGTTCCATCTCCAGGACTAAAAAGAAAATGGCAATCAAGATTCTTCAAAAGGCAATGTTCAGTCACACCTACAGTCATCTATTCCATATACTCCAAGTGTTAGTTTTCTAACTTTATTTGCAATTAGTGGAGTTCTTATGGTTAATACATTGTGTCAACTTGAGAAGTTTAGAAGTTTAATTGAGAGACTCAGCAGGGAGCCAGGGTTCTTACTTTGTAAATATCGTCATCCTGTGTAAAGGAGGGCAAGGACATTTTGTGAGTGTTACACCCACCTGAAGGGGTGGGGGATGTGGCCTGTGTACAATGTAAGGGTAGAGAAGAGGCTTTTTCTCTTTTTGCTCTGGCTGCTGCCTGGAAGTGTTGCCCCTGTGCCATGCCTTGGAGCCAGCTGATTATGGACTAGATCTCCAGAAACTGTAAGCTAAATAAACCTTTCCTTGCTTCACTTTGAGTGTCAGGTGTTTGTATCAGCAACGAAGAAAAGTGACCAAGACAGGAGTAATACTAGCTTTATAATATTTTGCAGCACACTTTGCAGTTTGAGAGGAGTTCCCATATATATAAATACTGAAACTTTGAAGGCATGTAAGGTATTATCATTTTCATTTCATTCATTAGGAAATTTAAAACCCAAGGGTTAAATGATTCTGATTCTCAACACATTTACCAGAATAATGTTGGAAAATATTTTTGTTTGTGATGAGACTTAAAGGTTTTAAAATAACTGACTTCAAAATGTTAATCACTAACATTTGCTCAACTATTTAACACAGTGGCTAATGAGGGCTATGAAACAAAACTGTCTGGATGGGAATCTTAGCACTACTGTTTCCTAGCTGTGTGGCCCTGAATAAGTCATTTCATGCCTCTGTCTTTCAATTTCCCATTAAATTGGGTGTACCAGTAGCCTCTGCTGCATAGGATTGCTATAATGATTGAGTTCACAGGTATGAAGTATGGAGTAATATCTGACACCTTGTAGGTACTCCTACATGTTGTTGTCATCCTTGGAGACATGACGTAAGAATTCTGGAATATTCCCTGACCTCAAGAAGCAAGAGTCATTGCTTTCTTATTAGTTTGTAGTACCTGGTTTGTGTCATCTGTACAGTGGACATGATAGCTGCTGCTTTGGAGTGTTGGCTCAGGGTGACTCAGTGTATGACTCTACTCCTTACTAGGGCCATTCACTTGGTTTCCATCTGAAAACACTTGGCTTAAAATAGTATCACATTATTGAAATGTATGGCGATCATTTATTAAATAATACAGAAAAGATGCTTAGGGTTTGGCATGGGATAACAAAATTTAGCTACTACTATTCACATAAATATTTTATCAATGATATTTTTACTTTCTTGGATTCGACTTTGTGTTTCTCTATTATTGTTATTTCTACCTTTATTCTTTCTACACAGTAGATTTTAAAACATAAACATTTTAGTTTTCTTTGTTTTTGTGGGTACAGGGAATAGAACCTAGAGCCTCACCATGCTGAGTAAATGCTTTACCATTAAGCTCTAAAAATAAATATCTGAATACAAAGGATTTTTTAAATAATATGATTTAGGTGGAAAGAAATAGCTTAGTCTTTGTAGAGAAAAATGTCAAATGCTAGATTAATGTGTATTGGTATTCAAATGAAAAAAACTTTAAATTCTAGAAAAATCTATTTCTAAAATATCTATATATTATATAGTACTTACAGCCATTGTCAGAAAAATGTGACTATAACATAGAATACATTAGGTTTAGATTATAAAAATTCTATTATCTTGCCACCAAATGAAGAGGAGTATAGATGACTTTATAACAGGAGAAGATGGGAGTATTTCTTCTGTACATTGGTGTATCCCAAGCAAGAAGGAATGGAGCCGGTTACACTGCACATAAGAATATTTTGCTGCAGTATGATTTTTTTCTTATGCAGTTTTATTTAGTGCTTCTTCTTGAAAGCAGTGTCTAGGGCTAAATCCAGTCCATGCAAATCTTTTCACTTCCAGAAAGAGGTTTCAGCAATGAAGTTAATATTCTATTTACCAAATTAAAATATAATATTTATTGCTGCAGTGCTGTTGGGCCACCCACCCACCAGACTGTGGATAAGCTGCTTTTCATATGCTTGAATTAAGGACTATGCATATTTCTAGTTCACTGTTAAAAGTAACTACACATACCCACAAAGAAAACAGGGAAGAAAATGAATGAGAAGTAAAACATGGTTTCAGGCAACTTTAACAATAGAAGATCAGACATCGTCAACATATATTTGACTTGGAATTCACTAATCTTCTATTTCTAGGACTCAAGGCCTGGCAGGGGTAAAGAATATCCTTGGGTTCTCTTATGTATGTCCAGAGGTTGTTGGATCAGTTTTTGGTCCCAGGGTAACAAAAGTAATAGCCACAAAACATTAACAGCACCTGACATTTTCTGAGTGTTCACTTTATGCCAGCACTTGGGTAGAATTTGAGCTCTGCAGCAGGCTGAACAACGGCCCCTAAAGGTATCAGGCTCTAATCCCCGGAATCTATAAATGTCACCTTCTTTGGAAAAAGGATGCTTGCAGATGTGATTAAATCAAGTATTTTGAGATGGGTCTGCATGGGCTCTAAAATACAAACACACTTATTTTATAAAATAGAGACAAAGAGATTTAGCAGACAGTAAAGAAGGAGGCCATGTGACCACAGAGGCAGGGAGTAGAGTGAGGTGGTCACTGGTCAAGGGGTGCAGACAGCCACCAGAAGCCAGCAGAAGCACAGACCAGATTCTCCTCAGAGCCTCCAGAGTGAGCATAGCCCTGGTGATATGTTTGTTTCGGGCCCACAAATACTGATTTAAGACTCCTGGCCTCCAGGACTTTGAGAGACTCAATTGCTGCCTTAAGCCAGAGAGTTTGTGACAATGTGCTACAGCAGCCATAAGCAACTAAATTAAGCATTCAGCCACGAATTAAAATACTAACATACTGCTGAACTTTGGCTCATTCCCTCATAAACCTTCCAAATTTTTGATTTCTTTGTTCTGTGGGGGCTGCTGCCAGCAAAAGTAGAGCTATTAAAGCATCTTTCCAATGTTAAGCATATCTTGATGACATTTTTGCAAAATCACTTCCATTGTCAGCCCTACCTACTTACAAGTTGGAATTGACATACAGCTACAAGTCAAGGTCTGCCTTGAATGCCTGCCCTGGTTTTCCCCACAGTGCATTTTCTGAAATATAGAACTACAAGATTATTTCTTCTTTTTGATAGTCTCATTCATTTATAGTTTTTAAAAATCTATTAATGTAATCAATATGTAAGTAACAGATTATTTCTTTTTGCAGAAAAAAATGAATTAAGGACTATGCATATTTCTAGTTCACTGTCAAAAGTAACTACACATACCCACAAAGAAAACATGGAAGAAAACATGGAAGAACTTGTTATATACAAGGCATTGATTTAAGAACTAGAGATTCTCTGGACTTCACTTAAATTCTTGTTAAGATGAAAAGAATATTATCAAGTTACAAACAGTACAAAGCAGGGTGTGGAAATGCCATAAGGAGAGGATAGAGACAAGGCTGACATTCAGATTTTTGGCTCACATCACTGAAGAAATAGTGATGCCATTCACTGACATGGGAACTGCAAGAGAAGAAGCAGATTTGGAAAGGATGATGGGTTTAAGGTGTCTGCAGAATGTTCATATAGAACAATGGGTCTTGTAAGGAGAGAGGTTTTCAGTACTACATAGACTTACAGAGTTAGGGGTCATCTGGACACTGGTGATAATGAAGAAGGAGAAACTCATTTACCTCTGGATAGCATGTAGAGGGAGAAGAAAAGAGAGGCTCAGAAAAAGCACAGGACTGATAAAGCATATAGCATATAAAAGGAATGACAGTTGAATCAATTTGCAATTTAAGGGGTCTGATAGAGGCAAAGTGAAAGTTGTTTGGGTCTATCCAATGAGAATGCCCTCAAATGTCAGACTCAAAAGTTTAGATATTTTAAAAATATACAGATTGAATAACAAAGATTCTGATTAGGTGACTGACAGTTTCACTTCATAAAGTGAATCCAGCATAGCGTGGGATGGGCATGAGTAGAGAGTCTGACAGTGAAGAGTTTAGTGGCAGACTAATGTGATGATCTAGGATAAGAGGTCATGAGGGCCTGAAGGAGCACTAAAGCATTCTGTGTGAATGCCTTCCCCTCAAAAGCACTAAATAAAGTCAGCATCCAAGGCACACCTTTGAGTGCTTATTTCTGCATTAAAGGTTTTGCATTTTGTTGGTGAAGGAGGAAAGAAAGGAAATTAACATAGCATGAAAAAAATGATGTATGGCATGACCCAGCTTATTACTAAGAACTTTGTGGAAGCAGAATCAGTAGGATGTGCCGCAATGTGTCCTGGCAGTTGAGAGGAGAGTTAATAATAACCATCTCCACAGCATGAACAGTGGCCACTCGCTGAGTGGGTCGCTAAGAGCCATCAAGAAGCAAATGAAAAGGATTATTCTCTTGTTTCCTTTATGGAATTGCTGACAAATGGAGCAAATTTAACTCAATGAATGACAAAGCCCAAGGGTAACAGTTGTGCTTTATGCTTTATTTCTTCGAAGTCACTGCTGAGCTGATGTGGGTGGTGGGGATAGTTCCTTTGAACTTGGAAGTTATAATATCATTTTCACACTTGATAAAGAGTTGGAAAGGTCTTAAAAATATCCAAGCAAAGGCACTCCAGGTTTTGTAGTTACCTGGAATGATTTCTGAAATATTTAAAAAGTTGTGTAAAACAGTGAAAACATATTCTCCAGAGTCAGACAGACCAGGGTTGGGTGCCATTTCTACCTCTACCATTCTAAGACTTTAGGGGAAAATATATAGTCTCCTTAAGACTAAATGAAGATGAGTATATATTGTGAAAATTTAATAAAATAGTAAATAGCAAATCATTGCCTGAGACTTAATAGGTGTATAAAAAATGTTAATTCCCATCTTTATTTGAGGTCCTTACAAAATACTCCTTGAGAATACATTGAATAAAATATTTTGGAGAATAAAATCAATCCAGAGGTAGTAGGAGGAAATTCCTTAAGAAACAAAATACAAAATTTTAGTGAGGTTATTTGCTTAGTTTATTATAACTTGATTTGGAAGCATTTTACTGTTCTTACATGAAATCTTGCAGAGTTTCTAATTAGTAGGTTTTTCTCCTAACTCCCATTCCATTTGTAGTTAGGTGATACAGATATGTAGGTTTTCCAGTTACCAATGTGCCTAGTATGATAAAAAATACAGTGAATAATCAGGGTTTTTAAAATTATTGCAATAAATTATTATAATAAATACACATTGTCATTAACCCTCCTCACTTTGAACATACTCTCCCTCACTTTCAACACACTTATCCCCACACTTTTGCCATTTTTTGATGAGTATCGTTACTCATCTTTCACGAGGATCTTTAGTTGTTGTATTGTCATGTTCTGGATTGAATCAAAACTTTTACTTTCATGGTCATTTTGACTCTGGCAAACAGTCAGAAGTTGTACAGTGCCTGATCCAGTGAACAAAGTGGATGAGGACATACTATGATGTTTTTACTTACCAGGCTGCCTTTCCAGTGGGTGGCAACTGGCAGCAGCATTCACTATATTTTTAATCACACCTTGTAAAAACACTCATAAAAGAGAACTTCAAGAATTGCTTCAGAAATTGGCAAGAATAATGGGATAAGTGTTTGAAGTAAAGGGGATTATTTTAAGGGAGGAACAATGGCAATAAATATTTTTACTGCAATAATTCTTTTAAAAGTTAAAGTCACTCTATTTTTTTTTCTTTGATACCAGGAGTTGAACTCATGACCTCATGCTTGCCAAGCAGGCACTGTGACACTGGGCTACAGCCCCAGCTCAGTCACTGTATTTTTTGATCACACCTCATAATCCTTTCCTAGGGTATATTGTAGAATGCCTCAAGTTACTGTGTATGCATGGTAAATAACTCCTAATATGGGACAACAAACAAAATGCATGTATAATCAATTTAGAAAAATGCTTAGGAGTTTCCATAAACATGTTTTCATAAATGCATGCTGCTTGCCAACCTGCCTGACTTGAGGACTTGCTATAGCAACAGCGGTCCTCTCAGCAGCCTTGGTGCTCTACATCCTCAGATCTTTCATAAGAAATATTATTGTCTTGTCTGAGCCTGTTAGCTTAAAGCATGGTACTAATAAAGCCAAGGTGGAGGACTAAAGCACACACATCAGTAACAAAAGTCTCTCCAAGGGTCCTCTCCCGAGGCAATTTATTTGTTCATTCAATTCATTCATTCAAAAATATTTACTGAACATCTGCCATTTGCAAGGTACGATTGTATGTGCCAGATATAAAGTAGGAAAACAAATGGATAAACAACAAAACGAAACAAAAAATCAAACCAACATCCCCCCTCAAAAAAACACAATCAATTCACAAATGACAAAAACAAAATATTAAAAAATGTCTCAGTGATGTCCATGGTCTGGTGTGAAGGGTGGGGAAGTAAATGCTAAGTAAGCAACAAATCAATACCCATGTAAGTATACAGATAGGGCAACAGGTACACTGGAGGCAACGAAGCAAAGAAAGAGGAGAGCTGCTATGCCAAGGTGATGAGAAAATGTCCCTTGATGTGATGACAACTGAGCAGAGATTTGCATGAATTGAGTAAGAAAAGCTATAGATAACTCCATGCGAGAACGGTTCAATCAGTGTAGCAGGTGCACAGCCACTGAATTGGGAGATTTCTTGGCAGCATCAGGAAGTGAGGAGGCCTCTCTGATTGGAGTGGAGCACTCAAAAGAAGATTGGTAGTTTAGGAAATCAGAGAGGAAGACAGAACGTGTTTGGGCAGGGTCTTGAATGCCACTGTAAGGATTTTAGGTTATTTATTTATTTATTTATTTATCACAACACTGGAGATTGAACCTAGGGCCTTCACAGTGAGCTAAATCTCCAGCCCCTTTATCAATTTTTAATCTTGAGACAAAGTTTCACTAATTTGTCCATGCTGGGGTCAAAGTTGTTATTCTCCTGCCTCAGATTCCCAGAGTGCTGGGATTACAGGCATGTACCACCACACCTGGCTAGAGTTTAGATTTCATTCTGAGTGAGACGGGAAGCCAATGTGGGGTTTTGTGCAGAAGAGTAATATGAGTAGACCTGCATTTTAGAAAAGATCACTTAGGTTTTAGGGACTGCAGGGAGTCAAGAGAGAAGGGAGAACAGTTAGGAGGCAACTGCAACAATATAGTGAAGAGGAGATGACAACTTCAGGCAGGTGGCAACTTAGAGAAGTCATCAGACTTGGGGTGTTTTTGGAGACAAATTGAGTAGAATTTGCTGATGGAATAATGTGAAGTATGAGTGAATTAAAAGATGATAACTCTCAGGTTTTTCTCATGAGCACTAGAAAAATGAAGCAAGCATTTTCTCCCCAGGGAAGGCTGAAAGATGAAAGTATGTACAAGTCTCTCTAGCTGGCTTGCTCTCTCACTCTCTCATTCTATCTCTCAGTCTCTCTCTGTCTCTCTTTTTCTCTATGTGTGCAAACGTGTTCTGATCATGTTAATTTTGAGATTTCTCTGAGACATCTAGGTGGATATGTCAAATAGGCAATTGGAAATAAATAGTAAAATCGTTTCATAGACTTCAGAGTTGAAGGTGGTCAGGGCTAAAGACATAATTGTGAGAATTACCAACATTCAGATGGAATACAGTGCCCTGGGGCTGAACGAGGTCAGCTAGGAAATTAACCTGGATAGAAAAAGGAGACAAAGGACTCAGCCTTAGGACAATCCAATGTCAGAGTTGGGAAAGATGGTGGAGGAGCATTGGAACTTGTGTGTTTAGGGCATCTAATAAGAATGAGGCAGAGTGGCCAGCAAGGTTGGAGAAGCAGAGGCAATGGGATATTGGGAGAAAATGAACTCAAGATGGAGGAGCTCATCAGCTGGGTCAAATACTTCTGACAGTCCATATAAAATGAGAACTGAAAATTGACAGTTGAATGTGGCAATGAGGAAGTTACTGGTGACTGTGTTTGATCTGGTAAAGTGACAAGGAGAAAACATCTCCTATTAAAGAAAGAACAGAACGGAAGTAGTGACTACTGATGGAGATCTGTAGGGGTTTTGTTATATAAAGGTAGCTGAAAAATTGGGCACTAACTTAGGGTAATACAGGGTAAGAGAGGTTTTGAAGTTCAAATTAGGACTTATTATGTTATGTTTGCATATTGATGGGGATAATCAACAGAGAGAGGAAAACTAATCATACTGGAGAGAGATAGGCCATAGTGAATGCTTTAAGTAGGTAGGAGGCATTACAGGGTCTAAATATGAGAGAATTCATTCATCCATGCCAAAAAGTTAAATGAGATCTACCATGTACCACACAACAGTCAAATCCTGGGGACTGAGATATGAATAAAATATGGTTTCTGTTCTCAAAGAGGTCATTTTCTTGAGGAAGAAAAACAAGCACTGCCTTAAACTAATACTTTCCATTTACTGTATGCAATAATAATGTTATAAAAATGTACCAAGGGCTCTTTTGGGGGGCTGTTTTCACTATGGCATCATGATTCTTGGGGTACCACATCACTGCACCACAAGAGACTCAAGATCTTCATTCTCACCATGCGTCGACATGTCCTGGATTGTATTACTGAGTGGGTGAACTCAGGCAAGGGTTCTGAGTGTGACTTGGGGCTGTGGCTGCACAAATACAGTCAAGGTGAGTGGTTTAAGACGTGTTTGGGAGGTAAAATCAACAGTACAGGTGAAGGGGAGACCTAGGGTAATTAATGTAAAGAGGGAGGGTCATACATAGATAACTCACAGGTTTCCCAGCTTCAGTATCTTGGAGGAGAAACACATTTCTAATTTCTGGCTTAGATGGTAGACAAGAGAAATACAGGACTCTTTTTTCTTTTCTTGATGGTGCTAGAGATTGAACCTAGGGCCTTATGCATGCTAGTCAAGTACTCTACCACTGAACTAAATCCTCTGGCTCTTTCCTTTAAAAAATTAAGGCCTTACAAATACTTGATGCTTTCAAAAATATTTAAAAGGAACTATGTATTTCTTTATATTACATAAAAAGTCAGAAATGAATCTCTGTATGATGTCACAAGTACCAAAGCAAAATAAAAGACTAATAAAATTCTAGAGTAATTGAGACACTACATAAGAAACTTAAAAAGGAAAGATAAAAGAACAGACACAGGGCTCCTGGTGTTGATGATTTCACTTTCCTAGTTTGAGAAGTTCAATGAAAATTAATTGGAACACAAGAGTTACAGTTCATAGTGGTGCCCGTCTTTATGGGCTTTAGAAAAATATTGTAAATAGCAGGGGTTTTGGGGAAAGAGAATGTGGTTGAACTAGGAATCTACTTGCAGGTTAACTTCTCTGAGCAGGAAGATTCACAGTACCATGAAACACGTTTCAAATTTTTCCACTCAAATGCTTCCACCCCCAGAGGGATGAGGACAAGCACTCCTGGATGACAGATGAGGAAAGGCCCTTTGTGAGCATCAAGTTGCAAACAAGAAATTTCCTTGAAGTCTGACATTTAAATTTAACACTCAAGCAAATTTTAGATGCCATTCCCTAAAGTGCTCATTTTCTTTCGTACGAAAAAAATGAAGTCTACTTTCTCTGCCACCCAGCCCTGCTCCAAATCACTGATACATTGAAAAGATGTCATGCTTCACCCAATTACTTTGATGGCATCGCTGCATTCTGCCACATACCCTTGGGTATGGTGAGAAGACCAAGAGAAGGGGAAAGAACACAGAACAAAGTTTCAGGAGGCTTGGATTCTTTTATTCCAGATCTACATTTATTCTAAAAAGTTTACTTACACCCTACTTATTTCCAAGAGGAATCTGGAATAGCTGTAAGACATTTGGAAAATTGCAAGAGCTTTGTGTCTTGATTTTCTTATTTATAAAACCAAAGAGATTGTTTTACATGGCCTCCAAAGTGCCTTTTAACAAAGTAAAAGTCTATCTGCTCTTGGTCCAAACAGAACGTTTACAGCGGATGGCGACATTGGATGTGTATTAGTAGATCAATTAACATTTTGCAAAAATAGAATATTTTTTTCCATCATGAGTCATAATGGAAACACTGAATTAAAGAAAAATCAACCTTGGAAGATGATTAGAGGATAGGAGACATAACCTTGGGAGACGCTTAGAACATAGGAGCCATATATTTAACATCTACTGTAACAAGAGTTTACTTCCTGAGAAATGGAATTGCAACTTTCTGCGGAAAGATCTCAATCCTCCACGACACCCTCAGCAAGCCCACAGGCAAACTTCCACCTCGGCAGATTGAATCATTTGGCTGTAAGATATCACACAGAGATGGGATGCTGAACATGATGAGGAAGGGTCCATGCAGGAGAAGGCCTGCGGGGGTGGAAGGGAGGCCCTATTGAACTCCATCTCACTCTGGTACTTTTCTCACTAGATGGAGTATCTTGAAAAGCTTGACACCAATAATGCTGAAGTTTCCGGATTCTGAGATGGTATCAATGTTCTAAAAAGACTGTCATCTCTTACCAGCATTCACAAAGGAGCAAATAGTTTAGACTCAGAAATGTAGAGTACGTGATGCTTTATGGAGTGAAAACTTTGTTCATACAGTGTTCCCTTGAAACATAAAATATCATCCTGAAGGAATTGTCTCCAAAATGGAAGGAGAAAATCAATAAGAAATTATCGATTCATAGAGAACCATGAGGTTTTGGAAATAGCTGGAGTGTTTTCTTTGTCTCCAGAAACCTGGCAGACCTGCTAATCCCTTGCATGGGTGCTTGGGTACATTCTAGGTCTCCTAGTTTATGCTGAACCTGTCAGTGGATGGTAGAGGAGATTTTGTTTTTTTTTATCCATGTCTCCTAATTCCATCCACAGATCATACTTCTTTTTATAAGATGGACCCTACTTTTGCTGAAATAAGGATATGAACACTATTTGGAAAGACCTTTGTAAAATGTGTCATATAAGACATGATGTGTGAACCACATGCTGAAAACTAAAAACCAATATTACCCACTTAGAAATTCTAATTCTAAATTCTAATTGTACAACCAATTGGTTGAATGATTTTGGGCAAGTCATTTAACCTCTCTGAATCGATTGCTTCATCTATAAAATATACATAATACTTTTGTGTCTCATGGGACCAATTAGTTAAAAACCCACACAGTAGTTGCATATTGCACTGAAAAGGGCTAGTTCAAACTCCAACATCCTATAAATAGTATCGCGGCTTGCTGTAACAAGAGACTGCATCATTAGTGTCCTGTCTCATCTGCATAGTTGGTGAAATTAGGACATAGACCATGAATAGGTTGCCCAAGACTCAGAGTCAGACAATAAGGAAGGAAGCCTTTGTCTAAAAGCTCATTATTTGCTGGAGGAGCACTGCTCTATAGACTGAGAATTGAGGTGGAGCCCTCAACCACACTGACAGCTAATTTGAACCTGTTTGAATAGCTCCAGAGATTCCATTCGATAAACAGGAACTGGCCTGCTCATCTATGCATTCCCTTCAAATTGGTTGAAATAAAACCTCGACACTTGATTTTCTGACCTGGTTCTCAGGCATTCAGTGCCAGCCTGTAGCTGGCATTATAAGGGATTTTCCAGTCTGTTGGACGGAAGTAATCCTAATCCTGTCACTATGATAGAAAGGATGGCAAGTATAGAGACAGGATCTGAGAAAGCAAGAAGGGTTCTGAAGCCTAGCAGAATTGGAATCCCGTGGTAGCAAGTCTGAGAGATGAAACAGATTTCTGAGATAGCCAAAATGTGGACCATCCCCAAGAAAGGAGCCACTCTTGGCCTGGAAACTCTAAAGTAGATAGGAACAGTATGCCTG
>RJWT010016412.1:0-19873 GCA_004365215.1 Cuniculus paca | reverse complement strand
ATCTAATATCATATCTGTGGAGTTGGTGATGACGTCTGGTATAACCCCTGTAGGGCAGGACAGGGTGGGAACCTGAGCCCAGGTGGATGTGTGAAGGATCTTTGGGGTTTTAGGATGCGGAGGAGCAACTTTTAGAGATGAAGGTATCAGCCGACTTGTTCGTTTGGACTTGGAAATTGTCCCGGGTATTGGCTGGGCCAGGGGTGGAGAGGAACATGATGTGCCAGGTTTCAAGGCTAAAGTGTGACCATGGCTTTATGGTTTGGTAGAGGAACCCTGAGTAAAGATGGAGAAGATGGAAGGGGTATGCCATTGTGGATGGCAGAGTCAGGGCAGGGGAGTGCAGAGCCCTATGGGAAAAGAGCCTGTCATGTATAATGTTCTAAACAGGCATGTTTTACAAAGAGGAAGGTACTTGTAATCCTCAAACATGTTGAATCTAGGGACAAAGGGAGAATGGAACAAAGGAACAAAAGGGGACCTTGGAATGGAAAGAAACACTTGAAGCACAAGAATAACAGTAATGCACAGGAGACCATCACATCCACTGGTGATTAAAGGAGGTCATGTACAAAGATGGTTCATGAGTCAGCAAGTAGTGTTATTCCTACATCTACATGAAGGGAAACTGAGGCTTTGGGAAGTCATCACTTACATTGCTAATATTGAGGTAGTGGGGCCTGAACTCAAGTTTCTAGCTCCAAGACCAGTGTCCGTTTCTGTCCTGTGCTGCCAGCGGCAACAGCCAGCAAGTCCTGAGACTGCATATTCTAAGATCAGTCTGGGAAGGCAGAGTCTGCATGGCCTAGCAGATGTAGGGAAAGGGTCAGGACTTGATCTGAGTCTGAAGTGCCAGGTGAAGAGGGTGGACGCAGTGTAAAGGGCTCACTGAGTCTTCAACTGTGTGGCCCACCAGATATGCACTAGATAGTATGTAGGCCCCAGGAAGAGACATGGCACAGGAATCTCAGCCACTGGAAAAGCAGCTGCTACAATTGCACAACCTGAACCTAGACTGCCTTGACCCCACCCACTGCAAGGACTCACTGAGTCTGAGCATCAGACTCTACTCTACTCGTGGAGTAGAGTAGATCTACTCTACTCGTGATCCTCTCTACTCGTGGGAGCAGGGCTCACCACTGGAAGTCAATTGTGCAGGCTTGGACACCTCTACCTGCCTGAACCTTGGCCCAGAATGCATTCCCCACCTCTCTGTCCAGGTGACCTTATGAAACCTTGTCAAATGCCTGGAAAACGTTTTTTAATTGTGGTTGTTATTGGCCTGCTCGTCTGGAGGTTACCAGATGATAGGGAAAATAGGGAAATAACTTATTCCTAGGGAACACTTGCTAGCTTTGAGCAGTTTTCACTTTTTCTAAGTTCTCAAAGACAGTTTCAGATTCATTTCCTTGATTTGGCTCTCTTGTTTAAATTCAGAGTTCCAAACTAGGTCTCCAGGATTTTTTCTTCATGCTTCTTCTATGATTGATTCAACAGAATGTTCTAGAAGGAAAAGCATTAGTTCTCCAGGCTCATGGAGCAGACATGGGCACAGATCTGCAGTCAGCCTGTTCTGTGTTTTGCCCTAGACAGGATGCAGGAGGCCTGAACCCAGCAGCCTGCCAGCATGCAGACCTCACTGCAACCCAGCTTCCTACCCAGCCAAGCTCAGCTCTGAATTAGTTACTCCTAAATTATTGTGGTTTGTCCGCTAAAGCTTCATGAGGTCATAGGTGGGGTGTTTTGAAGGTGGCTGGATCTGGAGCTGGGATCAAGAGTGTGTGATTAATAAATTAGTTCCCTGATTGACTTGGCATGGTTCTGGGTAGGATTAGGAGTGCCACCCTGGGTGTAAATGCTATCTACCCTAAGGGTGGGTAGGTTGGATAAGACATACGGGAAAGAAGAGGGTGGTTGCTTGTTGTTTGTCACTTGCATGGTGATTGCTGCCTTCTGCTTGCCCCACTTTGCCTTGGACTGTTTCTTCTCTGTAATGTCTCTCTGACATGGCATCCCACAATGGATCCAGCTGACTACACCCTGAGACTTCTATGAACTGTAAACCAAATAAACCTTTCCTCCTTTAACTTTGGGTGTCACTTATTTTTCTCAGTAATGAGAAAAGTAACCAAGACATAGACCTTGGATTTATGCTTTCCTTAAGATGCTGAAAAACTGCAAAGTAATGAACTTTAGAGAAGACATCATTCCCCTTTTTATCATCAAAAGGGTCACACAAAGGGGTCACCAAATTTGCATCAACCTTGGTGTCAGGTCCACTCACTAGCTACATAGCTGAATAACTTATTCCACCTGTCAATTCTGTCTGTCTTCAATTGTCATCTAGGCATAATATCTCCTAGCCATCAAGGTGATTTATTTTAAGACTTAAATGAGATGGTGTACATCAAGTGTCCAGCCCACGCAGTATATCCAGTAAATGCTTGGTCTCCTCTTTTATCCTTCTTGGCCCAACGCAGTGCTGGTATAAAGCATCTCTCAGTCCTGTGACCATGACCAGACAGGTTAACATAATATTCTCATATGTATGCATGGAAGTGAGAAAACCACAAAACAGTTCTTCTATTTTCTTTTCACCCTTTCTTGATACTTTATGATTTTATTTCCTAATGATCTTGCCCCACATGCTTGTGGCATCCCAGATTGGATTGCATCATAAAGATAACGGCCCAGACCAAAGCCTTGTGCTTTTTCTTTTTCCCTTTGGACAACCTTGAGGAGGGGAAAGGTATTTTATAGTTCTCAGTTTTTCCTCTCAGTGACTTGCATTTAAATTGAAGCATATTTATTGTAATATCATTTATCCTAGCAATTCCCTGTGTTAAATAAAAATGTTGAATCAGTGTCCAGTATGATACACAACATTTTTGCTACTCCTGTGATTTTAATTTTAATTCTTTATTACACAGCACATATGGAGAGAATTAAATGCATCATGATAAGGTGGTGCAGTACAATCTGAGATAAGAGTAGAAATTAAGCTGTAATAATTCCATTTAAAGCTGTGACAGCCCCAGTTCTGGGTCTTCTGGGCTTTCGGAGATACCATGAGAGCATGAGTAAATATTATATAAGCTCACTGTGTTACTTTAATCTTGGGCTCACAGAGACATTTATTAATCAAATAGAATGATTTAATATATATTCATGGGCAGTGCCCATCTTGGTCTGAAAAAACTTTTCATTTTCACATTTCTAATTTAAAAGATTTTTCAGAAGATAGGTTTAAGAATGTGGAATTATTTCAGCAATTGTTTTGAACCAAGATAATTTTTTTCCTATCATGTAAGGCTTCAAGGATTTGAGGTTGCATGTGTCACATTCCTAATTCTTTCAAAATAAAAGGTACTTTCCTGATTCAATAACAAATCAGTATTTTCATTGCCCTTAGATTTCTTGAGATGTGGCTTAATTAAAACAGTCATTGGAAGGGTCTAGGAGAAGGCAGTTTCTATGGCAGCTGTTCCAGCACCAAACCCAGCTGCATCAGGGTAGGGGTGAACAGCTCCATGTAAAGGCCTGTCCTTCCTACCAAGGCCCTTGGGCCCTTTGCAAGATCCCTGTACCCCTGATTTAGGATGTTCTGGAGAACTGGTTCTCAACCTCATGAACCATAAGATACCCCCATCTCTTCCCCTATCTTCTCCTTTCCTCCAACTAAATACAAAACCAAAATGTCAACATACTTGTTTTATTTTTTGCTTAGTCTTAGTCTCTCATTCTTCAAAAACAGTTGTTGCAAACCACACATTCAATGAGAGACTAGTGTTCAATATATAAAGAACTCTCAAAACTCAACAGAAAAAGCAGTTAATCCATCTAAGAAATAGGCAGAAGGCATGAAGAGGCACTGAAGAAGATATGGAAGTAGCAAATAAGTACACAGAGAGATATTTACCTATATTAGCCATTAGGGAAATGCTACTTAAAACATATAAGTCATTACCATACATTTACCAAAATAGCTAAAATAAAAGAGTGGTAACTCCAAGTACTAGAAAGAATCCAGAAAAGGTGGACCATTCCTAATGGACATCAGGGGTGTAAAGCCACAACTAGGCTGGAAAGCAGTTAGGCAGCTTCTTATAGAACTGAACATGCAATTTCCAAGTAACTCAGCAATTTCATTCTTGGGCACTTATCCCAGAGAAATGGAAATATATTCACACAAAAACCAGGACACAGATGTTTATTACAGCTTCATTCATGACAGCCCCACACCAGAAGTCACTCAACTCTCTTTGAATAGCGTAGAATACACTTCTGCAATAAAAAGAATGACCCACTCCTGCAGCAGCTTGATGAATTTCCAAGGAATAATGCTGAGTCAAAAATGGCAATCCTAAAATGCTACATGTTATATGATTCCATTTACATAAAATTTTGAAATGACAAAATTACATAAGTAAAGGACAGATTGGTGGTTGCCAGTGGTTAGTGAAGACAGCTTGGAGGGCAGAAGGGAAGAGGTTGTAGATGTGATAGAGCCATGCAAAAGTTCCCTGTAGTGACAGAATTGCTCTTGTCTTGACTGTGGTGGTGACATGAACACTACAGGTGTTATGAAATTTCATAGAACTAATGCACACATGCTATACTCACACACTCAAATGAATGCATAAGAAAACTGATAAAGTCTGAATAAAATTCTTAAAAGTGGACTATATTGACTGGGTGTGGTAGCACATGCCTGTAATCCCCACACTCCGGAGAATGAGGCAGGAGGACCGTCACAAGTTTGAGCCTGGCCTAGAGTACACAGTGACATCAAGGCCAGCCTGAACTATATAGCAAGACCCTGTCTTAAGAAAAAAAAATGGATTGTATCTATCTCAGTATCCTGGTAATGGATTATATCCATCAATCTCTATCCTAGTTGTGATATCATAGTATATTATAAGATGTTACCATGGAAATAACTAGGTGAAGCGTTTTTGGGATCATTCTGTATCATTTCTTCTATGCATAAATCCACAGTTATTTCAAAAAAAGGTAAAGGGAGGAAGTGACACTCTCCTTCAGTGGACCTTGTCCATGCCATGTTCTCAAATAGTCCTGGTAGGGAAATGTCTGTGTCCCTGTGTTACAGGAATAAGGAATGCAAGGTAAAGAGGTGACATTCTACAAACATATGGCAAAGTCCCAGCCTCTGAGCATGCAGAGTCACTTGCCTTGTCACCCTTCTAACCAAACCCTGTCCTCTCTGTCACCCTGGGCTGCTGGTGCACCAGCCACTTGCTGCAAAAGCTCAGTTCCCCAGAGACAGTTTCAGAGTTGAGATGCCAGGGCTGCTAACCATCTCCATCTTCCAAAGGGGATGTAATGATTATTCAGAGCAGAGACCAGCATCTGGCTTGGTTGCTAAGCAGACCATAAAGAGAACCCATGCAAAGAGCATTCAGAAAACCCAGGCTGGCATCAGATAAAACAGTTGGTGAAGGAGAATTCCCAACAGCACAAAGGGCATTAATTAAAACGAATTGAATTGATGTGTCTGTATAAATATTCCTAAAGATGAGGTTGTCAAACAGAGTTAGGCCTTGGGGAAATTTATGAGTTACTGATAATTATAGGGAAAATAAATTTTAAAAGACAAAATCATTTAAGAATAGATTTTATAAACTAATGTGATTGGTTACCTACAGAAGTAGAAGGGGAATGTGTGGAAAGAAAAAGGAGATGGGAAAGGAAGAGGATGGGGGAGAAACCCTTTCTCTGAGTGGAGATATAGATAGATAGGTAGATAGATAGATATCTTAGAACATGAAATCACATCCCAGAAAAATGAAGTACTGTATATAATTAAAACCTACCAGGATGTGAGGGCAACTCAAGATGAAATACAAGCAGTAGCAAATGAACCTAACTCAATTACAAATGAATATGCAGTCGCCCTGAATGCAGTAGGAAAGAATTCAGTAAGGAAAGCAGCATGGTAACTGGATACTGCAATACTTACAACCTTTAGTTAGTGTGTTGTTTTCTGAGGGAGGATGAGTGAACAGTTTTAAAACTACTTTATATAAATACTAGGATCAATCAAATGAATACATTATCATGGTAATAGAGCCAGGCATCTTACCTTTTTATGGGGGGGATGGGATCTCACTAACTTATTCAGGCTGGCCTTAAACTCACAATCCTCCTATTTCAGCCTCCCAAATAGCTGGGTTTACAGGTAAATGCCACTGAACCCTGTTTATAATTTTTAAGAATTATTAACTCATGGTAATTGTACAGATTAATGGGTTTAACTGTGACATACCATGCTTTGATCCTATTCACCCTTACCTACTACCTTTTCTTGCCCTCCCTCTCTCTCCCTTCTGCAATCCCTCTTTCTCTTTCCTCTTAGTCTGCCTTCAGTTTTCAGGTGACCTTTTAAAAATCTTATTTAGTTTCTATATATGAGAAAACATTTGTGATTCTTGTCTCTTATCTCTGACTTATTTCCCTTAACATGATAACCTCCTGTTCCATCCATTTTCCTGTAAATGACATAATTTTATTCTTCCTTATACTTGAAAACTATCCATTGTGTATGCCACATTTTCCTTATCCATTCATCTGATCTAGGCTGATTGCATATCTTGGCTATTGTGAATAGTGCTACAAATAAACATGGGTATGCAGGTATCTCTATAGTATGCTGACTTCATTTCATTAGGCACATAACAAGAAGGGGTGTGTGGTAGACCTACATTTAGTTTTTTGAAGAACTACTATACTATGTTCCAGTAGCACTGTATTAATTTATTTCCCCACCAACAGTATATAAGGGTTCCCTTTTCTCCTTGCTAGAATTTTGTTTTTATAATGGCCATTCTGATTAGGATGACATGGAATCTCTGTAAATTTTTTATTTTGTTTGTGTGTTTGCTCATGGTACTGAGGATTGAAGCTATGCCTTTTACACTGAGCTACATCCCCAGCCCTTTTTTTATTTTTGATTTTGAAACAGGGTCTCACTGAGTCACTAATTTGCCCAGGCTGGGCTTGAACTTCTGCGTAAGCCTCCCAGAGTTCTGAGACTACAGGCACGCACCACCATGCCTATCTAGTTTTATTGTGTACTTCTTTGATGGTTAAAGATGCTAAGCAATTTTTTTCACATATTTATTGGCCATTTGTACTTCTACTTTTGAGAAGTATCATTTAAGTTAATTTACCCATTTACTGATTGTGTTACTTGTCTTGTTTTGACTTTTTTTGTGTTTTTTGTATATTCCTATCAGATAAATAACTGGTGGTTTTGCCCCCATTCTGAAGGATGTCTCTTCACTCTGTTGATGTTTTTCCTTTGCTGTGCAAAAGCTTTTTAATTGGATGTATCCCAGTTGTTAATTCTTGTTTTTATCTGTAATTAATTCTTGCTTTTATACAGTACTGTCTAGGAAATTGTTGCCTGTACCGGTATTTTGGCATATGTTCCCTATGTTTTCCTCTAGTAGTTTCAGAGTTTCAAGCTTGCATTAAGATCTTTGATCCGTTTTCAGTTGATATTTGTATAAAATGAAGGACAGAGATCTAGTTTTAATGTTCCATGTCTAGTTATTCAGTTTTCTCAGCAATGTTTTTTAATGAGGCTCTTTTCTCCAACATTTCTGTTTGGCTCATTTGTTGAGAATCTACAAATGTAGGTTGTATGTGGACTTATTTCTGATTCCTCTGTGCTGTTCTATCAGCCTGTATGTTTTTATTTTTTATGTCAGTACTGTGCTGTTTTTGTAACTATGGCTTTGTAGTATATTTTGAAGTCAAATATTATGATACCTGCAGCATTACTCTTTGCTCAGGCTTGCTTTGGCTATTTGGAGTTTTTTTATGCTTCTATATGAATTTTAGGATATTTTTCTAGTTTTTTGAAAAATGTAATTTGTATTTTGTTAGGGATTATATTAAATCTGTTGATCATTCAGTAGTATGGCTAACTAGCATACTAATTTCTACCACTCCATGAACATAGGAGGTGTTTCTTCCTGTTGAAGAAGAGAATTACAGATAAGGAAAGGAGAAGAGGGTAGAATGAACACTTTGGTGTTAGACTGGAATTGAAGGCTTCAGTATGAACATGTAGTTAGATATAGATACAGGTACAGATACATAGATAGTTATGGAGATAAATACAGAGAAGGGTGAGGGCACGTGTCATGGTAGATACATACATATACATGATAGGTAGCATGATAAGTAGCATGAATATAATTATACACATGTATACATATAGAATTTCTGAGCTCAAACTTTTAAGAAGGCTTAGAAATCACAAAATCCCCATAGCAGTGGGCTCTTGGCTTCTAAATACCATTCTTCAATAAAAGAAACCAGAGCTTCTTGGAGAAATGGTTGATTACAGAGCTGAGCAGAGAAATTACAAGAGAAAACTGAACATATTATGGTTCCAGAAAGCAGTGAAGTGCTTAATAAATGATGGGCACATGTAAGAAAGATATAGGGGTAACTTACAGGGGCTTCCACTGGGTTGATATGGACTAATATAAGAAACAAAATAATGATACTGGTTTATACCCCACAGAATAAAATAATAACTATGTATGTATATACTGATAAAAATAAATGAATAGATAAATGCAGTAGAAAATGTAAGTTCTTTTTTATAGTAGAATTATAATTAGTGTTGAGGTAATGTTGGAAATAGAAAATTATCATTTTGTAAATGTCATGGTAATGATTGTTGCAGACCTCAATTATCAGTGGATGCTAAAATTAGTGCAAAGGAGTATGATGGAAAAGGATATTTGCATACTTTCATAGTGTTTTCCTTTAAGATACTTACTAGTTATAGATACACAGGGGAAAATAGGAACTATGCTGTAGAGAATCTGGTGGACACCATCTCAATTATCAAAGTTAATATCCTAAGAATTCTATACTATCTTCATATGAAGCCCTGAAAAGGAGACCACATCTCCTGTGAAGTGTTCTTTCCTAGAAGGAAGATGCTTATTTAGTTAATCATGAGAAGACATTACCAAATGAAATTGAAGGATGTTCCACAAAGTAACCAGCTGGCATGTCCCAGTATCCAGGTCCTGAAGGACTGAGGAGCTGTCCTTTGGTGGATACTAAAGATACAGGACAACTGCACACAGTTTGAGATCCTGGACTAGACCCTAGGCCAGCTAAAGGGAATTGTGGGCAACAGGAGGAATATGAATGAATTGTTGAATAATGTTAGGTTAATGTCTAATTTCTCGATTTAGATCATTGTACCTTGGTTTTGTAAGATGTTAACATTTTGAAAAGCTGAGTCAAGGGTATATGAGAACACTTTGTTCTGTCTTTGTAACTTTCTCTAAACCTAAAAGTATTATAAAACAAAAGGTCTAAATAAAGTAGGTAGAATTACAAAAGAAACCAATTATGTTGAAATGATATCATGTCACTAAATGATTATAGTGAAATACTTAATTTAACCACATGAAACCAAAATAACAGTATATAATAATACATATAGAGAGCTTCTTATACTTTACAAAATACTTCAATGTCCTGTTATTGAATCTCTAAAACCCATAAAGTTGACATTTCCCCCCATTTGAGCCATGAAGAATCTTCCTCTGAGAGGAGTCTGGTTAAAACAAGCACAGAACACAAAAACAAGCCAACACTTATCTGCCAGACAAACGCACCTGCTTTCACATCCCACTGCTACCATTTCCAGCCTGCAAATGGCCACCTGACAAAGCCAATTAAAAAACCAGAGAGGAATTCTAGCAGACCTATCTTGGGATTTTTTGTAAACACTCCACAGTTCCTAGCATGAGGATGGTGAGTTGGTGATAGTGATGGAACCTTAGAGCTGAGAGGCATCTTCAAATCTAGCCAGTATCCTCCCTGGATACAGACTCAGAGCATCCTTGACAATGTTCTAGACCCACTGTGGACACTTAGAATGAAGCTTAACACTATTGAGAGTCCATCTCTTTAAAAAATTATTCTATCTATCCACTCTTGTAGATTGTAGCATATATGTAAAATATTTCATCTATTTCTGTATTTTTAAGAGTTAGCAATAGGTGCATTTGTAAAGTGATCATTTCTAATATCAAGATGTCTAAGGAATGAACAGGTGAGGTAGACAGATTGATGATCACCTGTCTGCATCTCTCCCTTACTCCCAGAATCATGCCTGATCTGATTGGATGACTCTTGTTATCTGTGTGAGTGCTTGGAAAACTGCAGCAATTCATGCCTGAGTTATATTTTCTTGAGATCTACTCAGGACTTAGCACACAAGGTAAGTGATGGAATAAGAAGCAACAGGGTCCACATCCAGTGCCTGTATACCATTGCCCCTCATTACATTCTAGTAATATGAGTTAACAAGAATTTTGCCTATAGTCATCCCTCTGCCACCAGATCATGTAGAATATTGCTTTGTCCTTGAGGTCTCTCACATCACTTTTCTCTCTTAGGTGTCAGTAGAATAACATGTCCTCTGGGACTGTGCTCAAAATCAGCACATGAGACAAGACATATATAATTAGATTTGAACATCCCTTAAATCACCCCTAAAGTTATACAGCAGGATGATGTGTATACAGCTGACATTTATGCACTGCTTATATGCATAGACAAGATGCAGTATTGTGTTCACAGTGTGGTGTTTTGGTTCATGTCATGGGCCCTAGAAATAGTTTACCTGGGTTCAGATCTTAAGTTCTATAGTGAATTAGCATTGTGACCCTGTGCTAGCCATTTAACCTCTCTGTTTATTAGAAAAGTGGGAATGACAATCATCATTTTTTCATACAAAGTATTAAGAAGGATTAAGAGAATGGTATATGTAAAACCAGTTCATGGAAATTTGCTAACACTCATCTATGCCACTTATTATTGTTATTATTACTATTATTAATTTTAAAAAACAAGACAAAAAAGGAAAGAAATACAGAATTTCAAAAAATAAAACAAAACAAAACAAAATAAAAACAACAGTAAGAAATCAACACTAGTTAATACATTCCATGTTGTTACCTTAGAATATTGTTCAGGTTACAAAATCTAGGCATAAAAAAATCAAATAATCAAACAATGACAGCACAAACTGTTCTTTTTGATCAATCAACAGAGATTAGTAGTATAGTTATTTATCTTGCACACATATACATACATGCAGTTATATGTGTAAACCTACATACATATAATCTTTTCCTTTCTTCCCTTTCTCCTTTCCCTTATCCCAGTTGTTGTTTCCTTTTGAGCACTTTCTTTCACTTTCATTATTACAATACCTGTTATACATTTTTGGATCTTATTACTCTTTCAATTTTTTATTATTATATATTTTTATACTAGGGAGACAATATGATATTTACAAATGTGAGTCTGACTTATTTCACTTTTGAGTATAGTCTCAAGTTGCCTCCATTTACCTAAAAAGCCTCAAGGTTATCTTTTCTATAGCTGAGTAATATTCCATTATATAAAAATACCACATCTTTTTATCCATTCTGCGGTTGATGGGCATTTGAGTTGTTTCCAAGATTTAGCTATTACAAATTGTGCTGCTATAAACATGGGTGCACATATATCACTGTGGCATGACATTTTCAGTTTTTCTGGGAAAATACCCAGAAGGGGAATAACTGAATTGAGTGAGACTTCCAATCCTAGTTTTTTGAGGAATCGCTACACTGACTTCCACAGTGGTTACACTAATCTACACTCCCACCAATCATGGAGAAGTATTCCTTTTTCCCCGCAGCCTGGCCAACATTTGTTATTGGTTGTTTTCTTGATGGCAACCATTCTTTCTGGAGATGGAATCTCAATGTTGTTTTAATTTGCATTTCTCGAATGACCTGTGCTGTTGAACATTTCTTCATGTATTTGTTTGCCATTTGTATTTCTTTATCTGAAAAGTGCATGTTCACCTCAGATGCCCATTTTTGGATTGGGTCTTCACAATGTTTGATCTTCCTACTCAAGAGCAAGGGATGATATCTTTCCATTTTCTGACATCCTCTTCAATCTCCTTTTTAAGAGTACTATAGTTTTCAATGTATAGGTCTTTTACATCCTTTGTTAGGTTGATTCCTAAGTCTTTCATTTTTTTGGATGCTATTGTGAAAGGTGTTATTTCCATAATTTCTCTCTTAGTGAGTTTGTTGTTTGTGTACAGGAATGCTATTGATTTCTGAGTGTTGACTTTGTATCCAGCTACCCTGCTGAATTTTCTTATTAACTCTAGTAGTATTTTGATGGAGTTTTTGGGGTCTTCTATGTAGAGTATCATTTCATCTGCAAGTAGTGATAATTTAACTTCTTCCTTTCCTATCCTTATTCCTTTTATTTCTCTGTCTTGTCTAATTGTTCTGGCTAATGTTTCCAGAACTATATTGAATAGGAGTGGTGATAATGAACATCCTTGTCTTGTTCCTGATTTTAAGTTGAAAACTTTCAGTTTTTGTTCTTTTAATATAATGTTGACTGTTGGTTTGTCATAGATGGCTTTTATCAGATTGAGGTTGATGCCATCTATTCTGAGTTTCTGTAGGGTTTTTTTCATGAACAAGTGATGGACTTTATCAAAAGCTTTTTCTGTGTCTATTGAGATGATCACATGATTTTTGTCTTTGGTTCTGTTGATGTAGTGTATTACATTTATTGATTTATGTATGTTAAACCATCCCTGCATTCCTGGGATAAATCCTACGTGGTCATGATGCATAATCTTCTTGATGATTTGCTGCATTCTATTTGTTAATATTTTATTGAGAATCTTTGCATCAACGTTCATTAGGGAGATTGGCATATAGTTCTCCTTTTTGGTTTGGTCTTTCTCTGGTTTTGGTATCACAGTAATACTTGCCTTCAGGAATGAGTTAGGGAGCCTTGCTTCCCTTTCAATTTCATTGAAGAGTTTGAGGAGTATTAGCATTAAGTCTTCTCTAAATTTCTTATAAAATCAGCTGTGAATCCATCAGGACCTGGACTTTTTTTTGTAGGTAAGTTTTTAATCACATTTTCAATTTCAGTAGCTGATATTGGGTTATTCAAAATTATTATGTCTTCTCGGCTCAGCTTTGGCAATTCATGCATTTCTAGGAATTTGTCCATTTCCTCTGCGTTTTCCACTCCATGTGAGTAAAGATTTTCAAAGTAGGTATTCATGATCTTCTGAGTTTACATGAAATCTGTAGTAACTTCACCCTTTTCATTCTTTATTGCATGAATTTGAGTTTTTCCTTTCTGTTGGCTAGAGGTTTATCAATTTTATTTATTCTTTCAAAGAACCAACTCTTGGATTCATTAATTCTTTGTGTTGTTTTCTTAGTCTAAATGCATTTATCTCTGCTCTGATCTTTATAATTTCCTCTCTTCTATGAGCTTTGGGCTTGACTTTCTCTTCTTTTTCTAAAAGGTTGAGGTGTTGCGTTAGGCTGTTTATTTGAGCTCATTCTGTTTTTCTGATGTGGCAATTCATTGCTATATATTTCCCTCTTAGCACCACTTTCATTGCATCCCACAATTCAGTATGTTGTATCTGCATTTTCATTGAATTTTAGGTATTGCTTGATTTTTTCTTTAATTTCATCTGTCACCCATTGGTTGTTCAAAACGTTGTTATTTAATGTCCATGTGTTCATTTAGGTTTTGCAGGGGGTTTTGCCATTAATTTTCCATTTCAGTGCACTATGGTCAGATAATATGCATAGGATAATTTCAATCCCTTTGCATTTACTTAAGCATGTTCTATGGGCTAATATATTGTGTATTTTAGAGAATGTCCCATGCACAGCTGAGAAGAATGTGTATTCTGATGTTGTTGGGTAAAGCACTCTGTAAACGTCTACTAATTCCATTTGTTCAGAGGTTTGATTCAGTTCTGTTATTTCTTTGCCAGCTTTTTGTCTAGGTGATCTGTCTCTTTGTGACAATGGAGTATCAAGGTCCCCTGTTTGTGTTATTGCAAATTTGGTTTTTCATGTCTGTTAGTATTGGTCTTATATAGTTGGGTGCTCCTGTATTTGGTGCATATATATTTATGATTGTTAGCTCTTCCTCTTGAATTTTTCCCCTAACAAGTATGTAGCAACCTTATCTCTTTTGATCATTTTTGGTTTGAAGTTCATATTGTCTTCAAACAGAATAACTACCCCTGCTTTTTTCTGGGTTCCTGTGGCATGGAATATTGTTTTCCTTCTTTTGACTTTTAGTCTATGAGTTTCCTTTTGAGTCAGATGTGTTTCTTGTACACAGCATATTGTTGGATTCTGTTTCTTGATCTGTTCTGTCAACCTATTTCTTTTAATTGGTGAATTGAGGCCATTTACATTGATGGATATAACTGATATGTACTGGCTTAACTTTGTCATGTTATTTTCCTGTTTTTGGTTTACTGCTTTTCCCCCTTGTTTAATTGCTTGCCCTGCCTGATGGTTTCTTTCTGTTGTTGTTCTGGGAATTGTAGTCATTTTTGTTTCACTCTAGTATGTCTTTCAGTACTCTTTCTAGGGTTGGTTTGGTAGACATGAATTTCTTTAGTTGTTCTATGTCACGGAAGTATCTTATTTCTCCTTCTATTTTGAAAGAAAGTTTTGCAGCATATGTCAATCTGGGTTAAAAGTTGTTTTCTTTCTGGGCTTGAAATACTTCACTCCAAGCTCATCTTGACTTGAGGGTTTGTGCTAAAAAGTCTGCCATGATTCTAATGGGCTTTCCCTGATATGTGAGCTGTTTCTTTTCTCTAATAGCTTTTAATATTCTGTTTTTATGGTGAATTTCTCAGATCTTAATTATCATATGTCTGGATATAGATTTAGTTATGACTATTTAGCATTCTGTATGCCTCACTTATCTGAATATCCAGTTCTTTCCCCATGTTTGGGAAATTTTCCACTATTACTCCTGCAAATAGTTTTTTATGTCATTTCCATTGACTCCTGCATTTTCATTGGCACCTATCAGTCTTATATTGCTTCTCTGCATCATCTTGAAGCTGTTGAATTGTTATTTTATGCTCCCTTGTTATTTTTAAAAGTTCTTTCCTTTCATGATTGCTAGCTGTGATCCTGTCTTCAAGGTCCGAGAGTGTATCCTCAGCTTCATTCAAATGGTTTCACAAGCTTTCAATGGAATTTTTTATTTCCTGGATATCTCTTTGAATTTGTTTCATGTATTCTTTTTCTTTCCCAAATTGTTCATTCAAGGTTTTCATCATTTTCCTATGCTCTTGTACTTTTTTTTATCTAAGTCTTCTCTAGCTGTGCTGGGCAATCCCTTAATTAAGGTTTTCATTTCTTTCTTTTCCTGAGAGATGATTTCTAATCTGATTTCCTCTATAGCCTTATGGATTTGTTTATTTCACTTGCTATATTTTCAGGAATTTCAGTTGTATGACTTCTTTTTTTTTTTTTTTTTTTTTTTGTACTGGGGATTGAACTCATGACCTCATGCTTGCCAGGCAGGTGCTTACACCACTGAGCTAAATCCCCAGCTCAGGTATATGACTTCTAATGTCCTCTATTTCAGTGTCTCCTTACTTGTTCCTGGTGGACTGAGCATTAGAGATTGCATTTTGATTTTTCGTTTTGTCATTTTCACCTCTTGGGTTAATATTTTGGTCTTTTCAATCCCACTAGTCTCAACTGATCATTGTTTGTGTCTTAGGGTCCTACTGTATGGGTGATGTTTGTCCAATTGCTGAGTCCCACAATGAAGGGGAGCAGCCAGTCGCCTGAGTTCCTCCTGCAGGGCCTGTTGGGTGAGTCCTATATTCTTCCTAGGCTGACTAGCCTAGGAGTATTGATGTAAGCCAGCCCTTAGCTCCTATTGTTACTGCAGCTTTAGGCTATTCCAGGCCACCAGATCTACATGGCTACAGTGTACGCCTCAGCTGGGATCCTACTGTGTCACTGGGGGGTCTCCTAGGCTTTTTCAAGTTCCTCTGGGATGGGGGAGGCCTGTTGGTGCTCTTCTCAACCCACCCAGTGTTTTCTATATTGAAGAAGGACTCACCCACATTCTTGCTGGGCTCACCAAGATCCTACAGCTGGAGGGGAGGGTTCACTACTGCTCCTGTTTACCCACTGAAGTCCCCAATTTGAGGGGGAAACTCACCATACTGTCACAGCCCACTGAGATCCTCTGTGTGGGTGAGGGGTTACTGAGGTTTCTCCCAGACCACCAGGGTTCTGCAGGTGGTAGTAGGGGTTGCTGATGGTCTCTGGGCTGTTGAGGTCTCTGCGATGAGGGGGAGTGGTGACTGATGATCCCGCCCTCCTAAGGTCTCTGGGTGGAGGAGGAGTGGCAGATGACTATCTCACTGACCCCAGAGGTTTCTGGGGTGAAGGAGGAGCAGTGACCAGCGATCCCACTGGCCCTCAAAGTCTCCCGGGTGGGGGAGGAGGGGCGGCTGATGTTCCTGCTGGCCCTAGATCTCAGGGGTGGTAGGGCAGCTGACGATCCTGTTAGCCCAAAGTCTATTATTATTATTATTATTCATTTTATATGTGCAATATATGCAGCAACACATACAAAAATGTAGCCCCATGATCCTGGACAGTGTGGCTGAAGAGAGAGGAGTGTGAGGTCACGCTCCTCCCTTCTTCCATTGTCCCAGGACAGTGTGGCTGGAGAGAAGAGTCTGAGTTCAGTTCCCCCGCTTCTTCTTCCATAAACCCAAGGGCTGGTGAGAGGAGTATGAGTTCAGCTTATCACTTCCTCCATTGGCCCAGGACTGCATGACTGTCAAGAAGAGTCCAAGATCAGCTCATACTTTCTTCAGTAGACCTGGGACAACAGTGGCTGGTGGGCCCAGAGACTTGCAGGAATGCCAGTGACACAGTAGGACCATGGCTAAGGCATACACAATGGCCAGGTGGCACTAGAGGCATGGAAATGTCTCATGCAACAGTAACAATATGAGCCAACAGGTGATAAGTTAGGAGAACCAGTGTTGTGCTTGGGGACAAAGACACAAGGAAGCGAGCACAGAGGGTCACCCTCTTCTCTTGTATATTCTCTTCCTTTTTATTTCCTATTTCTTTCCTTTTTTTTTTTTTTTCCTAAATGACTAGGGAAAACTTCAGCCACAGAAAACTAAGCCCATCCCCCAAATTCAAAGACAAAGATCAGACCAAAATCCAGCACAAACGCACTTGCAGTCTTGGCCAGAGTACACATTTCTGGAATCTGACTTCGACCTACCACTGAGCTATAAACACTAGAGGAATTCCTCACTACTTTCATTTTTCTCTGTCTGATTGGTTTCCCTCCTGATATTAAGTTGGATTTGTGTTTGGTTTCATCTTGTTTGTTTTCCCTTTATTTTCTCATTTTCTCTTTGATCTACTTTGCCCTGTTTTGTTTTTCTTTCTGTATGTTGTTTTTTCAGTATGTGAGGGATTTTTTTGTTTACTGGTTTTTTCCTTTTTCTTTTCTTTCTTTCCCATTTTCTTTTCTTCCTTCTTTTCTCTCTCATTCACGATTTAGATCTCTAACCTTTATTTTTGTTTTATTCTACTCTAACTCTTTAACTATCTCACTTGACTTTATGATACTTTCATGTCTCTTCTCTTTCTAGTTCACTTCAAAACTCCTAGGCCTTCTCTTCCAATCCTTCCCTCCTGTGTCCTACAATTACCCAAAGCCTAGATGATCATCCTGTGCCCTCCAACCTTGCTACTACTATATTTAACCCCATTCATCTCTCCATTCTCATCCTACCCATATCCTCTTAACCACCACCCCCCCACACACAACAGGGTAAAATCACTCTAAGTAGAAAATCATTGCTTACAAGTTCCTAGTAACTTGGATTATATTATATTTCTGTAAACCTTCCTTCTACAGTTATAGGTATCAGGCTAATAGTTAACACAATTTGTCAGTAACCAGGCTATACTTGAGTTTATTGTTATTACCAGCTGAACTACTTTAATCAGGATGTCATACATGCTATAACCAGTTCCCCCACCTGCAGGACAACACTGCAATTGTAAGAGGTCATAATCATCATCATAGTCCAGGACCAAAGTAATGGGCCCTGACTCAAATAGATAGCAATGCTTCAGTCTTAATATATTGGAAAGGTAGATTCTTGGCATAGACATAAAGACCAAAAACCACCTACATCTAGGAGACATGAGGAGGAACAGCTACCTTCTAGCAAAGCCTTGACACCAGTGTTAAGGCTATCTAGCATAAGAAATCTACATCAACATAGAAAACAAAATAAAGTAGAAAACATAAGATGATAAGATGAAGAAGCAAAATGCAATCCCAAATGGCCAGCCCACCCAAGACAAGTCCACAGCACAAAGTGACAGAAGAAATCAGAAGCCAACAAATGGAACTCTCTGAAATGATAGCATCAGAAGTGAAAAAAAAAATGAAAGAAGCCATAGAAAAAAATAATCTCTAAGGTGCAAAAAGAAATGACTATCAAAATGAAAGACATTAAAAGACAGATCAATAGAGGAGCTGAGGGAAACATTGGAAATCATGAATGCCAAACACAGACAAGAAACTGAATCAGTGAAACAGATCCAAACAGAAATGCATGAAGTTAAAAACTCCATTGAAAGTTACGCAGCAGATTGAACGAAGGTGGGGGTAGAATAATAGGTCTAGAAGACAGGAATGCGACTAGCAACTAGGATATGAAAGATGTCTCAAAAATAGCAAGAGACCATGAAAAAAATCAATCCAACAGCTACAGGGTGAAGCAAAGAAGAATAACATAAGATTGATTGGAATCAGTGAAAAAGCTAGAAACAGCACGAAAGCCATTATAAACCTCTTCACAGAAATAATGGCAGAAAACTTCACAAACATGGATAGAGAATTTGACATACAAATACATGAAGCATATAGAACTCCAAATAGCCATGACCAAAATAAATCTATACCAAGGCATATAATAAGCAAGATTCCAGAAATTCAGCACAAGACCAAAATATTAAAAGTAGCTACAGAAAAGGAACTTATCATCTGTAAAAGAAAGCCCATCAGAATCACAGCAGGCTTCTCAACAGAAACCCACAAATCAAAGAGAACTTGGAGTAAGGTATTTCAAGTCCTAAAGGAAAGCAATCTTCAACCTAAATTGATGTACTTCGCAAAACTATCTTTCAAAATTGATGTAGAAATAAGATACGTCCATGACAAAGAACAACTGAAGAAACTTATGACCACCAAACCAGCTCTACAGAGTGCTCTGAAGGACATATTAGAAAGAGATAACAAAGACTATAAACACCAATAAAAAGATGCCACCATGCAGGGCAAGCAATTAAACAGAGGAGAAAAGCAGGGGAAAAACAGCAGGAAAAAGAAAAGCCAATACATAACAGTTACAACCATCAGTGCAAATGGTCTCAACTCACCAATCAAAAGAAACAGACTGGCAAAATGGATCAAAAAACAAGATCCAACATATGTTGCATTCAAGAAACACATTCAACCCAAAAAGTAATTCATAGACTAAAAGTTAAAGGATGGAAAACAATTCTCCATGCCACAGAAACCCAGAAAAAAAATAGGGATAGCTTCTCTATTTTCAGACACTGCAAACTTTAAGGCAAAACTGGTCAAAAGAGACAAGGTCATTACACACTTATTAAGGAAAAACTCCAAGTAGAAGAGATAACAATCATAAATATGCAGCAAACATAGGTTCAGCCAACTACATAAAACAAATATTAACAGACATGAAAAATCAAATAAGCACTAACACAATTGTAGTGGGGGACCTTAATACCCCACTCTCACAAATAGATTAAATAGACAAAAAAATCAACAAAGAAATATTAGAATTAAACCAAGCCTATGAACAAATGGACTTGGTAGATGTCTATAGAGTATTCCACCACAAAACATC